>JBBMJZ010413116.1:7304030-7319376 GCA_037833815.1 Zingiber zerumbet | reverse complement strand
CGACCGAACCCACAAGCCAGCAGACAGATCTCCAGATGGTTGAACCGGGGTCGGCCAGGGGATCGGTCGACCGAACCTGCGTTGGTGGCAACAGGATCGGGTGTCGACTGGATCTCGCTGACTGGGTGAGTCAGCAGCTGATCGGTCGACCGAACAGGCTTATCGGTCGACCGAACCTCGGATAGAACTTTGACCAGCGGAGCGAGGTGATCGAAGCTGATGAGGATGCTGACCGGATCAGGGGGATCGGTCGACCGATCGGGAGGATCGGTCGACTGATCGACGGCGAGTCAGCACTGATCCCGAGGGGATCGGATCTGGATCAGACTCCTCAGTGCTATAAATGGAGGCCTCGGGTGCAGCTCAAATCATCAATCTCGAACAGAAGCTCTGTGCTCGTGTGTGCTGCTCCATACGCCTCAACAACGCTCTGCTGCTACAACGAACCAAAGCTTCAAAAGTTCCTTTACTTTCTTGTTCGTTGGTATAACTTTCTCGTTTTCACTTTATTGCTATTGTACTCAAACTTGTAATACTTTCGATCTTTTAGTTGTTGCCCGTCGTAAACGCTCAAGGAGCGTGGGCCTTGGAGTAGGAGTCGTTCAAGACTCCGAACCAAGTAAAACGACTGTGTCTCTTGTGTTTGTTCTTTTCTTCATTCCGCTGCGTTTAACTCTGATAAGTTTTAGTATTCCGAAACGAACGAAATAGCCGCGAGCGCTATTCACCCCCCCTCTAGCGCTTCTCGATCCAACATATACTAGAGATTCGCTATTTCTTGGTCTAGCTGGATATTACGGGAGATTGGTTGAGGGTGTATTCAACATTATGCCATTGACTGGACTATCTAGGATGAGTATGAAATTTTTCCTAGATAGATGCATATGAGATCAAGTTCAGGAGTTGAAACGAAAAGCTGATAACTGTACCTAGCTTAGTGTACTTCCTAGTGTAGACAGATTTGTACTCTACACAGATGTATCATATCGGAGAGTAGGTGCAGTTCCGATGTAGCATGAGCGGAGTAATCTCGTACTAGTAGTTAGAATTCTCATGTAATGAGAATTAAATTCTTTGTTTCATGGTAGATTTTGTGTGTTTCCGAGTCACTTCTTATCCGGGAGGAGCGACCGCAGGAAACATATCATTCTGGATTTGTTATACATGTTGTATAGAGTTTTGGAACGTTCTTATTAGTGGTTTGACATGAAGGAAGACATCGCGGATTTTGTAGCTTGATGTCTAGTGTGCCAGCACGTGGAGGCTGAATATCATAGGCTAGCAAGATTATCTTCGTTGATTCGAATAGTGGAGTGGAATTGGGAGCATGATATGATGGACTTTGTTGTGAGGTTACCCAGGATATGGAGAGGATATGGTGTGTTGGGTAATCATTGATTGGATGATGGCTTTGCTCCCTAGTTATTGATTTATAGGACGGATTCTTTTGGATCGAGTAGCAGGATTACCCTGTAGAGAGACTACCAGGCCTTATAGTATATTTCTGAGTGTAGTATTGGATGGAGCTCAGTGATTTCATATCATGGTTTTGATTGGGGTCACAGCAGACTTTGGGTTTGGAGCTTTGTTTTAGTATAGATTTTCACCCTCACACTGATGGATAGTCTGAGCGCCCTATACAGATGTTGGAGGATTTAAGGATAGTAGATTTTGGATTTTTGAGATAGTTGATTTATCCACAGTTAGTTAGGTAACAGTGTGGGAGTAGTAGATGCAGGGTGAACTCATAACCCACAGAGTCGTCTCTCACGGTTGAAGATTTGTTCAGTATACTTGGAGTGAGTGGTATAGGAGTTTGTTGATTGGATGTTATTCTTGGATGAGGATCTCCGAGTTGACCAGTAAATTTGGGGACCAATTTTTTTTAGTGGGGGAGAATGTAAGATACCGTAATATTAAATAATAAATATTATTGGACGAAAAATCTTATTAGATTTTTTAGAAATTTTTAGAATTTTTTTGAAATTTAAACGGAGTCCATATGACCCGTTTTGAGGGGATGGATTCGGAGTACAGTGAAGGCTTGTTTAGAATACCCATTTAAGTGGGAGTTGATAAAGGAATTAACTTAAGGTTTGATTAAAGGTAACCCTAAATATATATATTTAGCCCTAAATTTCCTATTCTTTTCCTTTCTTCCCGACTTCTTCCCTTTTCGCCCGAAACTGTCTTCATCCTAAGCCTCGCCAGCGCCGGCGATTCTCCTCTCCTCTTCTCTCGGCGTCATTGGCGCATGACATCCCCTGAGCGTTGAGGAGGAAGCGACAATTGATCTTCCTCTCTTCTTCCTTTCTCTCTCGCTCGTGTTGGTTGCTACTCGAAAAACCTAACGGTTCCCCTGTACAAAAATTTTGTACAAGTCCTGAACCGTTCCTAGCTACCATGTGTTCTTTTAAATTAAACTTGAATAGCAAGCGGAACTTAACACTATTGATTCTAAGTTTAACTTATATGTTTCTTTTAGGTTTAGACTTGGATCATCTGCGAAACTTAACACATTTGATCCAAATCAACCTAGGTTTCAAAGTCAATTAAATATTCATTTCTAAAATTAGCTTCCAGTACTGCATAGCGAGACACATGACCTTCTTGGGTATGAGATCATCCACCACCGACTAGACAAAGCTTTTCAGAGAAATTTAATATTTAATCTCCCTACAGAAGCCCTAGGTTTAACCAAAAAGAACAATCATATCACAAGATCGAAAGAAACAAAAGAACACAATTTGAAACATCGAAACCTAGAATCTTTAGCCTCTTGTGTTTAGAATTCTTACAAAGAAAAACTAGCATGATGCGGAAATTAAATACTAGTTATACCTTTCTTTGTAAACTTTAATGACCTCTTGATCTTCTACCGTATTCCTCTTCTTATCCCGGACGTCGTGTGGGCGACGATCTACCGAGATGAGAACCACCAAGCACCTTCTTCTTCCTTCCAAGTTTCGGCCACCAAGACTCCTTCTTGATGAAGAGGTTCGGCCACCACCAATGCTCCAAGGGATGCTAGAGTAAAACCTCCTTTCTCTCCTTTTCTCTAAGCTAGATCCGACCACCACAAAGTCTCCAAGAGATGATGAAGTTTCGGCCACAAGAAGGAGAAAAGAGAAAGGATAGGGGCCAGCCACACCACCAAGGAAGAGAGGAAGGAAAATAGAATAGAGGTTGTGTCCCATGAAGGCACCCCTACCCTCTCTTTTATATCCTTGGTTATGACAAATAAGGAAATTTAATTATAATTAAAGTTTCCTTTATTTTTCTTGTCAACAACTAAGAAGGAAAATTTAATTAAAATTTCCTTTTCCTCCTTATAATGGCCGGCCATCATCAAGCCTCACAAATAAGGAAAGTTTTCGCCAAAAATTAAAACTTCCTTATTTGCTTTCAGAAAATTTTAAAAATAAAATTTCCACTTTTGTATCCCTTCATGGTTGGTTATAAAAGGAAATTTTTATAATTTAAAATTTATCTTTTCAACATGTGGATGATTTACAAATAAGGAAAGTTTTCGCCAAAATTAAAATCATCCTTTTAATCTACAAATAAGGAAAGAGATTAAACTCTTCTCTTAATCTTTTGTAGAAAACTATAAAAGAAAATTTTAATTTTTTTTAAACTCTCTTTTAAATCATGTCTTCCACGTCATAAAATTTTAAAAAATAAAACTCCTTTTATTTTAATTTGGCCGGCCACCTAAGCTTGGGTTCAAGCTAGGGTCGACCACACTAATGAACCCATGAACCAAGTCTTTGGCCGGCCCTAGCTTGGGCTCCAAGCTAGCTTGGCCGACCCCTATAGGAAGGGTAAGAAGGTGGGTATAAATGGGTATATTACTCTATAATTAAGAGGTTACGATAAGGACCGAGAGGAGGATTTGGTTTTGGTCTCCCGATGAAATTAAGCTTCCCGGGTTCGCGCCGAACACTCAACTTAACTTCATCAATAATAATTCATTCCATTAAAAAACTATTATTGAACTACCGTACCAATCCTAAATTATATTTTGGGCTCCTTATTAAAGTATATTGAAGCACATAAATAATAATTGAAAATAGATACTTAGCTAATGGTACAATAAAATGACCTTATATTTATCTGAATAAATTTCATATACTCCATAACTTTAGCAAGCATCTAAAAACACACACCAAATTTACGGGAAAAAAAACGAAGTAACAATAATGCAGGATGTTTCTTGAGTTGGAATATGAATAAAATAATTTTCAAGACATCAATTAAAAATTACAGTACGACCCGACTACCTATTTGCAATGAAAAATGCATTATAAAAGAGCGTTATGTTCATACATTATTCCGCCTTCAATTGCATTGAATTGATCAAAGTAAACCCAAAACCGAAGGAAGAATCTTGTTGAAATTAATTTTACAATTCTTTCAAAAAAAAAAAAAAATCCTACAAGACAAATAAACACCAGCAACATAGCAACATGGTCCATATGAAAAAGTTATTAGAACTTAATTAAATCATTGCAAAAATTGGAAAACATAGTCATTAACAATAAAATATGCGTTGAATATCAAAACATACATACTATGATCCATATAGTATAGAAAATAAATATTAGAAATTCTACCTTAGCATTTTACATGCGAAAGGATATCTAAGGGTGAAGGGGGTGACACAAAGGTAGATAAAACCCTAAACTTCTTCCTCTCCTCTCCAAAAACAAAACTCCTCAAAAGAAATATATAATATGATAGAGATTATTGGGTTATCGAAAATTAGGTCAGACCCTCTACTTCATTAGTTAAAATATTAATTAATCAGACCCATTAATATGTAATTATCAATACATAAATAAATTTATAATAACCTTAAAATTTCACATCAATCGTCTCCTAGCTCCCCTTCCTCGGCCAAGCATCGAGTAATGACTAAAACTGTAGGATCGGTGCTCATGTGAGAGGGGGGATGGGGTGAATCAGGCGTTTTAAAAAAAACTTATCTTTTTGGATTTTGAGAAACGAATACACAGCGCAATAAATCAACATAGAAACAAAAAACAAGAACACAAACTCAAGGAGTTACTTGGTCAGAGCTTTCAATGACTTCCCAAGACCCACAATCCCTCGAACTGTATCAAAGGGCAATCTACTAAAAATCTCTTCCAAAATAGTCGAAAGAGGGAATCAAATATAATAATAAACTGAGGACAAGTGTAACAATCTACACTTTCCTTTATGCAGTAATTAAACATTTAATTAAAAGTTTAATTACTCAACACTTGAAGATTATCGGATCAAGCTCAGTGTCAGACGGCTTTTCAGTAGTAGTTAGGCATAACAGCGTCTCAACACAGTGGTAGGACGAAGTCGGAGCAACCAAAATGTCAAAGTATTGCGTAGAAGTGTTGTCTCTCAATGGCTGACTGAACTCTCCTTTTATTGATCATTGAGAGCGTCTCCAAGGCCAATAAGGGCGCCTCCAATATCAAATATGATCTCGAAGACTTCGATCTTGATAAACTCTACTTACTGCGGTTTCTATCTGTGCGAGGGTGCCTCCAAGCACTCTGAGACAGCTCCAATGCACCTTCAAGGCCCCCAAGGCGCCTCTATACAGTAAAACCTTATCTGCCATTCTTATCTCCTTGAGAGCGCCTCTGGCTCATCCAAGGTGCCTCCAAGCTCTGATCAAAGGCATCTAAGAGCACTTTTGAGGCGCCTTGGACACTGTTCATCCGAAATTATTTTTTGCTTCTTTCGTCCTATAAAATGTGTTAGTCTAAAAACAAAGTGTAACCTACAGAAACAAAGTTAATACAATAATAAAATATAATTATATTAGATTCTATCTTCCTGAAACTAGGATCTAGTCATGCTCTCAGTTTAAGCATCCAAAATAGAACTAAATTGTATTAGCGCCTAAAGTCCCTAGGGACTCGTCCTCACTAGGATACTCTCCTCTGGTGACTTACCTTTCTTACCATGCAAAATAACTTGACTTGCCTTTAACCCACCAAGTATTCCTGCCAGTTGTCGGTCCACAGACCCAATTAGACTTCGGCTAGCTGTCAGGTCCCACGAACCCAGTTAGATTTCTTGCTAGATATTGTGTTACTCCTTGATCTATCTAGACTTCTACATCAGCTATCAGGGCTTCCAGACCTAGCTAGATTTCAGCATGGTGTTAGGTCCTCTAGACCTGTCAAATCCTGCACACTTGGTAAAAATGTTAGCTTACACCACACCTAACTTTAATCTATTTGTCATTAATCAAAACTTTAATTTAATCATTGATGTTAACCGTACTAATAGAAACTTCTAAAAAAAATTTCTTTTTTTTAAAAGAAATAATATAAAATATTAAAACTCAATTTAATCAAATTAAACGTTAATTAAATAAATTATATAACTCATTTTTTTTAACATTGGGCACTACACTTACGTCTGATTAATCCTGAGTGGACAATCTGATTCTACGAATCGATCATCAGATAAATTCAAAAAAAGAATAGATGGATCCTAATTGGTGACCTAGCATCACGAGTGTGGGTTGAATACCGCGGGTGTTTAATATGTCCTGCATAGGAATTAAACCCTCATTGCATGGATATACCGCCCCATCACTTATCATCGCACCGAGCTCAAGGGTATTTATTTATTTATTTATTTATACTTTAATAATAGGATTATATTGATGTCAGGACACTAAGTCCCATACCATCATTTAAAGTTGTCAGACGGACCGGTCCACCCCTATCGCAGCCGACCCACCTCGCCACATGCTGACCCGTCAAAAATTCATCATCCGGCGAGGCAGACTGGAAAAATCTCAACTCAACCCAACCTAACCCAAGGTAGGTTTGTAGGTTAGGTGGGTCAGTTTGCCATGTGCCGACCCATCTAGACTCGCAATCCACACAGGCTGGCCCCTTTAGAGTCGTCCTTAAATGAGTTAATAAAATTTTAACTCAACCTACTTAAATTATTTGACGAGGTGGATCAACCCAATAAACTCAATCTAAATTGACGATTTGAAATATTTGATTTGTATTTAAAATCATCAAATTCAAGTTGAATATGTTCGATAATTTTTTCGAGTCGATTTTAAATATAATATTTTATTTGATTATTTATGAGTCACTCGTGGGCCGAATTTAAATCGAACTCTAATTATTTTTATATAATTTTAATTTAAATTTACTCAAATTAAGATTTGAATACTTGAAGTAAACTCGAATTTAAGTTATTTCAAATTATAATTCGATTCTATTTAAATCAAGGTTCGAACAACTTGGATTTCGGTATGAGCTAGCTTCGAATCAAATTCAAATATCACATATATTTTTTGAACTCAATTTTAAATATCAATATATTATTTAATTTGATTCAGTTGGTTTGCACTCCTAATTGAACCTAATAATAGTACCTCAACCACAAGCCGCTATAGCAAACACAGCACATATGGTTAAGCACCTGGTATCTCTAGCATTTTAATTTTCACTTTCACCCCTCACATTTAAAGGGAAGACCAAGATCACTTGTGACAAACACAAATTCATTCCAAGTATCTCTAAGCGGGAAGGATTGTTTCTTTGAAAATTCAATTCTTATTCTTACGTGATAATCTACCATTCCACTAGTAACTCGGTTATGCCCATGAGACGAAGACCAAAGGATCACGATCACGGTTAAAGGGGACAGAAGTAGGACATGCAATCTATGTGAAAGATGTGATGGCCCCAACTTACACCAGCATAGACGGTACGCATGGTTAAGCTCCACCCGAACTCTGTTTTGGGTCCTTATGCCCTTAGTCTGGTTAGCATCGAAATTTCTCAACCTTCATCACAATTTATTCACATATGATCAAATTCATCATAAAAATATTGTAACAACCAACAATGTTCAAATAATTTTGCTTAAATTTAAATAATTTATCAAATTAATATAAAAAATACTTTATGTATATATATTTTTTTATCAAATTAAATTATTTTTTTACATATTATAACAACTATTTTACATAATTATAGTACAGACGGTAATTATGTATAGACGGTGAATGCATGATATTTCTAACGTAATAATCATGGTCAATTTTCATGAACTGACGACCTGCTTTTCATCCACCATACGACCTGCTTTCACTCCACCATATGTCTCTCGTCTCTTGTCTCCCGTCTATACACCTATATTTATCTCCTTCTATATCTGTAGATTAAGAGGGCTTTATTCATCCTAATATTTGTCGATTGCCCTTAACGGTTGTTCTTTTGATTTTTATCTAAAAATATAAAGTAAAAACAAAATACAAGGCCTTAAAAAACAGGTTGATCAAGTTCTTATTAGTCGTGGATGCTGGGAATTCATCTTCTTATTAGTCTTTGATGCTTGGAAGTCACTAACGCTTCTTGTGTAGTGTTTTTAGTCTTTTTTATCGCCAGTTCTATATCGTCATTGACAAATTGCTTCCACCTTTGTTGCAAATTAGATTCTGTCCCAAGATTTCCGTGTCCCCGAATCCCGTCACCGATCGGACGGGCATGACATTCTCGTGATGTGCACTACATCCTTAAGATATGATCTAACACGTCCGATTGACGAGGGGACACAGGAACACAAAAATCTTAGGATAAAGGATCTCATCTCCCTTTAACTCACTCACACTTCATTGTGGGAAAAGTATAGGTTTCTTAATTATCTTCTTCTATTTATGAATTATTCGAGTCCCTTTGTAATTTAATCCCAGCACTCTCAATATTCCTAGATCAATTCTTTTGTAAATAGAAAAAAATAAAAGGCAAAAGAAAGAAAAGAGGTTCATCAAGAGATAACAGATTCTCTGATTTATAAAAAAATATCAGACAATGAATTACTTCTAATTATAATTGGATTGTGGCTGCGATCCTATCGCAATTTAATTGTGATCCCCTTCTAGATTCATTGTTCCCCTTAAATTATAGTTTGGGTCGGGATAGGCGACCGGAGGCGGCCCCCCGCTTAGCGCCCGATAGCCTAGCCACTTACCCACCTCTGACGGCCTCCCCATCCCGACCCAAACTATAACATGGAGGGGACGGTAAACTTAGGGAGGGATCATAACATATTACGATTGAATCACAACCACAATTTGACTATAATTACAAGTAATTTATTCCTTAATTTACCTTTTTTATAGATCAAAAGATTTTGTCTCAAAAGGAAGATGCATATTGCTCAAGAAGAAAATCTCTCCTATATTATAGGTTGGGAAATCTAGAACTTTTGCTATGATTTCCCTTCATCGACCTACTCATAGTCATAAGACTCATCAAAATCCACCAATAGAAATAACCATTCAAACAAACCTACTACAAGTGCACTTGTTGAATTGTGAAGCTGTCGCCTTAAGGGCTCCATCGAGACGATCCCCATATTATAAAAGAATGTAAATTATAGGGATATTTACTTTAATATAGTAATCCTTTGTATAGAGAAGACCAAGCATCCAATAAAGTATTTTCACACCGGCTATAAATTAACCCTAATATTTATTGCAGCGAACATTTATGCAAGTACTAAATGAACCAACCCGTGGGAGCATTGAATTGTATATTGTTTCTGCAAAAGGACATATGTTGACCCCGGACATCCCATACGATCAACCCCACAGCTATCTATAGAGAGATAAATCAAGAAATCGAACATACCACCTTTTTTTAAAGGTGATAATGCTCATCCCAGGTGACTAGTATCACCAACCCCATATTAGAGGTGAGTAAATCACGAGGGGAGGGGAGGGGCAGTCCTAGTATAGTGACCGTTTGCATGAGGAATGTCAGACACTCAACAGAACATTTTGCATCCGCTAGAAATTAACCCTAAGACCTATTGAAACAACGACCTATGTAATTATCAACTATATCAACCCGTGGGGCATTGATAAATAAGTGTAAAATATGTGGTAAAAGACAATTTACTCGCCCCAGTACTCCTGTCAACCCGTCTCTAGGTCAACACGGAGAAGACAAATCATGGGTGACTACTAGTCATTAGTGCAGGTGACCAAGACATAGAGGAAGACATACTCAGATGCATCGAATTTTAACTGAAGATCTTACATGGTAACATTCCATACCTCAACTATGCAGATACCCCGAGAGGACATAAATACATGAAAAATATGATCCAACACAAGGAATCATAAACATAATAATTCTCGTTAAATTGATTGATGGCAATAGTTAACTGTTGATAAGTTATCAGTAGATAAATGAGTCACTAAAAAATTGTAAAGTGAAAACCAATTTACTAGAGACCAATCGACTATTAGGTGACAAACAAATTTATATCCAGGTTTCAAAAACTATAAAAGAAGTGATAGAGACTTCTAAAGTTGGTGACATAGAATAAACTCTATTAAAAGCCTCTAAGTTTTTCCTTCTTGTAATTCATTTATAATCTTAGGCTTGTAAAGATATTTTACCACCTCCGATAATTGACTAAGAAAAAAATCAGTGGTGCTTTTCAAAAGTGATCCAAACATATCGTAGGCCCTAAGACTGCTACAACACGTTAAAGTTAATGTGCTTGTGATTGGTAAGTCGTGATTGAATATTTGTTTTATTTCCACTACTAATATCTATAGCCTTGCTAATCTGTAGCAAGAGTAGATAGAATCAAAGTTGAAGATTGCACGATCATTATTCACCCATTTTGAGTCGAGCATCCAGTTCTGGCATACATCAAATATACTATGGTTGTTTTACAACAAATTATAGAACTATGCCAATTATATATTAAAATGCCTTGAACCTCAATTTAAGACATGTAGCCAAATGAATTCCTTATAGTATCTGACGTTAAGTGCACTTCAATCAAGCTAGACCACAGGCTAGCTAAGTTACCTGAGGTGGATGGAATCCAATAGAGATGGATCGGGGATGATTGAGTCGTGTACAAGGCAGGCATAGCTTGGCCAATGTGTTTTTGGCTTGACTGTGTTAGCCTTGACTTCGACGAGGCAAATAGCTGCATTTCATTAACATCTTGCCTACATGAATTGTCCAATATAAGGCCAGTATGTGAATAGAATACAGGATACATTAGACTTACAAAAGGTCAAGGATCATTAACTGGTGTACAATAAATTGTCAGATTAGAGAAACAACAGAACAACAACAGAAGCTGCAATAAAATTAAATTACTAGCTCCAAACAAGGTCAACTTTGGAGAGGCAACAAGGTGATTAAGTAGCTATCTGCAAGTTTGAAATATTCACTAACAGAACATCACTTCACAGTATTGAGCATTTGTTCAATCCAAGAGCAGCAAAGATCCGCCTCCCAGAAGGCCATAACCGGCCAAGAAGCCCTATCCTATCTGGTTCATATATACTCTCAGCGGCATCTCCATCAATGTGATCCTTATCACCAGTTTCTTTTTCCAACATGGTGTTCTGAGTTTCAGGCTTTGAGTCATCAGGAGTGCTGCCATCTTTTACATCATTCCCAACTTCAGAAATTTCTCCGGGCTTCTTGTCGAATAGCCCTTTGAATTGTCTCCTTGCCTTCTTTTCAGTCTCCTAGTTGAAGGGGGAAAAAGTGGCAATCATGATCAAGTCAAAGATAGGCTAAAAATAGATATTGTAGAACAGAGTCCTGTACCTGCTCCTTTTGTTTTAGCTTAAGAAGGGCAGCTATAGCATCAGGTTCTGCAGTTTTATCAACTTTCATCATCTAGATAATTAGAAACATTAGCACATGATTTCTGATAAAATCAAAAAAATGAAGCATGTAAATCCAGAAGGGAGATGACATACCATTTCAAAATCTTTCTTTGCTTCTACAAAATCTCCAAGCAACATGTATGCCATGCCACGTCGATACAAGGCCTTGACATGTGCAGGGCCAGCATCTAACACCTGCCCTTGGAATGAAACAATATCAGCAAATTGGATCACCAATTACCTCATGTTAACACTCCCAAAAATGTGCAAATGCACAAGCAATTTATCCCAATTATCCACACCATAGCATCATTCAAGACGAGACACATAAATCAGTCTGTTGAACTCTATGTAAAGTTATATTAGTACTAATATGTAAATCGTTAAGTCACTTTTATTACCATAAGCAAGATTTTCTTCAATCTCCATAGTTCCACACATCTACATATTCTAATCAATGTGTAACTTATGTAACTATAGCATCTGTTAGTCCTTTGAACATGTATGTACAATCTTAATCTATTTTCTCATTTTATTATATATTTGATTTGCACCTAATCACTCTCAAATAAAAAATAATATATATATATATATATATATATTTAAACAATTTATAAATAGCATGATCATATTTGCCACACTAAAATATTTTTATTCGGCTCTTCCCCACAACACTCTCATGCATAAACTATGGTGGATCATATTAGTCTTACAATCTTTTATTTTTAGTCTAGAGAGCACATGGCAACTACACAAGGCTACAAAAGCTCTTTTTCATTTCAATCGTTCACTTTTTTATCTAATTGATGATATATCTCTATCAATATTATATTTTTGTTGAATAAAAAGAAATTGTAAATAGAAATTTCACATTTATCTATCTTAAATATTATTTTTATTTCTTTTATTAGTTATGAAATTGCAATTCATATATTCAATTTTAGTACTAGCTAGCCCATCTGGTCACATATCTTGACTAGTGTGACTGGTACGATCAGCACTTCTGAGCCGACGGTCACATATCTGACTCGAGTTGCTTGACTAACCTATCCAGTCTGCTTGTCTCAATTGAACGTTGAGTCTCAACTGCACATCTAACCCAAGCGGGTGGGTCAATCTATTTGAAGGATGTAATAAATGCAACATACTTATTCATGCAATAGAATAAAGAACAACTATTTTGAATTGGGAATAACAATTCCACAGAAATTAAAATCCTAAGGTTATTTTTGCAACCAAACAAATGCTTGTTCCATGAGATTCATAGGAACACAAGAGTTATTCCCACAACCAAATGCACCTTTAGTTTTTAAATTTCTCTCATTTCAAGCTTCAAGTTTCTTCCATTTACACTCTCATCAGTTATCTGATGCAAAGTATCCAACCAATAAATATGCTCAAACTAGGAAATGCAGCACTGAAAAAAAATTCAACAGAATAAGGAATTTGGTGCATGGCCTCCCTGATCTCCCAATTAGGGTGTTTCTAAGCAAACCCCTTATTCAATAGCTCGGGATACAAGGTAAGATCAAGAGGGTGGACTACTAATCCCTCATCATGTAAAACCCAAATCGGTGAATCTATCTTCTTCAACTTCCTGCTTAACTTGTGATGTTGGCCAGTCAAGTAGATGCATCCTGGGAATAAACTGGTGGAAACAAGCCAAATTTCTAATGTCTGGTTGGCTCAATCAGTCTTCAAAGTAATTTAACATACTCCATCGTTCCTAACCAATTTAACTCAAAAAAGGGCAATCAGAATGGTAAGGATGAGTCAGTAAATAATTCCTTTGGCTTTCGATATTTCATCACAAATGATCAAAAATCTATTTGAAATGCTACAACAGTGGTGCTGAATAACAGACTGCTTTCTTTGTTTGTATTTGTTTGGCATTACATTCATGGAACTCTGAAAATATGTAATGTTCTTACCTTATTGCAAGTCTCAATAGATTTTCTGTGTTCATCCATTTTCTGATAACAGGCTGCAACATTCAATTGTAATGTGTTCTGCAAGCATCACCAAATTAGTGATAAGATTATAAAGTGGCTTCTTGATGAAGTGAATTTCAATTAAACTACCACTTTTCAGAAGTTAACAAGAAATATAATCTTACTCTTGAATTCAAAAAGATTTTCCCTTCCTCATCATCTTGAGGATTTACATGATTATACTCCCGAAGCACCTATGTGAAAGATAATGACCCATAGTAAGAATACTACAACAGCTTAAACTTTTTTTATAGAAATATTGCAGGCACTGCCAAGATGCATGTGTAATTCTAATTTTCATGAATAGAAACGAAAATATTGCTGAAGTAAGATGGAGGAAGACTGATCTAATTTTTCTAAAGTTACCAATAAAAACCTCACTGTAAAAATTATTATAAAAAAAACTAAAAGCGAAAGGCAAGGAAAGTAAGAATATGGAATGACAATACAAAGTGTATGCAACATAAAATTTTCCAACATTTTATGGATTGATGAAATGTTTATGCAACATGGTGTCTGAGAACAACACTTTATGAGCAAATGAAAATCATTGTGCTCATCTCTAACCAAGATGCCATAATCTAATAGTGCACTTGGTTCATAGAATGTGTTAAAAGGAAAACAAAATCTCTTGTCTTGGATACCACGAGTTAGTCTTTTTATAGGAAAGAAGATATACAACATAATTATAGAAATACCTCTATATATATTTACATATTCTAACACTCCCCCACAAGCTGAAGAATATAGATCATATGCACCAAGCTTGTTACATATGTAGTCAATTTGGGGACCTCTCAGTGACTTAGTGAATATATCTGCTAGCTGATCATGTGAGTTGACAAAACTAGTAGATATTTCTCCAGATATGACTTTCTCTACAGTCAACTTCAATATGCTTTGTCTTCTCATGGAAAACTAGATTTGAGGCAATATGCATGGTGGTCTGGTTGTCACATATGAGTGACATTTGTGTAACCTCTCCAAACCTTAGTTCCTAAAGCAACTGTTTTATCTATATAAGTTCTTGACTGGTTATAGTCATAGCTCGATATTCTGCCTTTGCATTGGATCTTGCTACAACATTCTGCTTTTGCTTTTCTAAAAAATAAGGTTACCTTCGACAAATATACAAAACCTAGAAGTAGATCTTCTATCATAGGGAGATCCTACCCAATTCGTATTAGAATATCCCACAACTCGAGTATGCACTTTGTCTTTATATAGAAGACCCTTTCCTGGTGCACCCCCGATATATCGAATAATGCGAGTCACAACATCCTCATCCCAATGTTCTTTGCACGGAGAATTGAGAAATTGACTTACTACACTTACTGCAAATGGGATATTCGGGCGAGTGACAGTAAGACAGCTTAGTTTCCCTACTAATAGCCTGTACCGTTCAGGATTTGAAAGAGGCTCCCCCTGATTTGGTAGGAGCTTGACATTAGGATCCATGGGATTGTTGACTGTCTTTGAATTTAACATTCCTGTTTCTTCCAGAATATCCATTGCATACTTCATTTGGGATATAATGATCCCATCTTTAGACTGTGATACTTCTATCCCTAGGGCATATTTGAGTTTGCCGCGATCGTTTGTCTGAAAATGTTTGAAAAGATGTTGTTTTACTTGTAAAATCCCAAGATGATCACTACCT
>JBBMJZ010413116.1:7277472-7287524 GCA_037833815.1 Zingiber zerumbet | reverse complement strand
ACACTAGAAGGAAAAGGTTTTAGGCTTAGTAGACTAAAGACAGAATATATGGAATTTAAGTTTAGCAATATTAAATAAATGAGACAATTGTTAAGATATGAGACGACAAATTGCCCAAAACTGAGAGGTTTAGATATTTATGATCATTTTTACAAAATGATGGATGGATTGAAAGAGATATCTTACATAGAATACAAGCAAGATAGTTGAAATAGAGGAGAACATTGGGTGTTTTATGTGACTGTAAAGTGTCTCTAAAACTTAAAGGAAAATTTTACAAAATTGTAGTGAGACCTACTATATTATATGGAGCTGCATATTGGGTTTTGACTCGAGCACATGAGCAGAAGATAAGAGTTACAAAGATGAGGATGTTAAGGTGGATGTGTGGATATATGAGAATGGACAGAATAAGAAATGAGAATATTAGAGAAAAAGTCAGAGTTGTATCTATTGAGGGGAATCTCCGAGAGAAACGTTTAAGATGGTACGAGTATGTACTTAGATGACCAATAAATGCTCCAATTAGGTGATGTGAAACTATGACAAACACACATATCAAACGAGGAAGAGGAAGACAAAAAAAGACTTGGTTAGCCATGATAAACTAAGATAAACTTTATTTAAATATAGATGATGGTGTAGTTAGAGATAAAGTTCAATGGCGTAAAAGGATCCATATATCTGACCCCACCTAGTGGGATAAGGCTTAGTTATTGTTGTTGTAGTATTTACATTTCTTATAGTGGAAAAGGTTGAACAATATATAGACTTCTTGTATGGCCTACCAAATGAGGATGGCCCCTAAATAGTATTTTACAATAATGTCAATTAACTCCCCTTTTGTAAAAATCTCTCCATTCACACTAGATAAGAAAGAATGCACATTTAAACCAAAAGGTGGTTCCTCCCAAACTAATTCAGCTATAAACCTACAAATTAAATCAATTACTATAAATCAAGAAAATAAATTAAAGAACCAAATAATTTCTTTTGTCACTTAATTAAATAAACTATGTAATTCATAATCCAAGCTACCATACTTTAGGTTCTCCAATTGTTTTATCAAGTAGTCAACATCTTTGTTTTATTGTTTCTTTTTCGAAGTCTTAAATTACTTCTTCACAAACTACGACCATGAACATAAAACATATTTAATTAATGAATTAAATCAAATGACTAAAACTATTTTATATGTAAATACACACTTATGACAATGGCTTATTTCCTCATTTTGTTAAGTTGAGCAATCCTAGCTACTTCATTCTCTACCTCTTCTTCAGAATTAGCTTCCATCATTGTGATAATGTATCTTTCTTCTTCCATATGATCCCCATCAAATTTTCCTTTCCCCTTGTCTACAACATCAAGTTCTTTTACAAATTTATACCCTCTCCTTATGCTAAAATGTTCTCCACAGACTCACATATTTGTATCTGACTCTACTTCCTCCTAGGTAAAAGCTGGAGCCACAATGGACTATCAATTGGATTTTCCTTGAAATCATACTGACTTCGCTCATGTCCTCTCCTACTCCTTATTTCAAAAGCAACTGGTTTTGGATGAGGATTAACTACATGATCACTTGATTGAGCCAGCATGCATTTATTTTCTATTATTTCGAGTAATTCTTTCACTCTTTCATTCAAATGTATGTTCTACAATGTTAACTCCTTGATTCAATTTGCTTGAATGATGCAGTTACAACATTCCTTATTACTTTGACTCCCTACTTCTATGACATCTAATTGTGATGTCTCTATTGGATATGGAATATTATCAACGAAATCAAAGTTTTCAACCAATGCTTTTTCATATTAGATAGGGATTAGTTCAATCATAACCTATCAAATTATAAAACAAATGTTAAAAATTATATATTAACCTAAGTTAGGTGACAGTCCTCAATATTTTCCTCTTCAGATGAGACTCAATCAAACAAGCCCCTCACCTTACTAATATATGAAAGAATATTCCTCCACTTATTTATTTGTGCTCCTTCAATATTGTATAGTTTCTAGATTGGAATATGCTCCAAAAACCATGTCTGATCCATCATAACAAGTATTACATATTCATAAATGGCCACAAAATTAATGGAAAATTTAATATCAAAAATAAACTCACAGCCAAAAGACCAACAAATTCCTTTAGGTAAGGGAGTGTGATGTTGGAGTCATATGTCTGAATTGATGAAAATATGTTCCCAATCTTAGGTAATTATGGTGCCATAAATTGATGAATGACTTCAATCCAATTGAATCTATTAAGATTATCAAAATCATCTACTATATCTATAAGACCTAAAGGAACTTTATATGTACTAGAAGAAAATAAGGCATAAACAAATATATACAAAATGTAGAATTTGTAAAATAATAAAATATCATCATCTATTTCAACTCTATTGGCATAAAATTTAAGCAACTCCTCAATTATTGATCTAGTAGATTCTTTTTTATTTGAGAATTAAGAAAGAAAGAGGTCATCTAATGCTTTAGTTGAATTGATAGGAATCGAAGCACCTCGATCTGCAATACCAAGAAACAAAGAAACATCTATTCTAGTGAAGGTAACCGGTACATCTGAAAAAAAAATAAATGATTAGTTATCTTATATGACACGTTGAGCCTGATATGAAATCATATCAGACCTTCGTTGGGCCTGATATCTCGATACTAGGGTCATCTGCTGACCAAAATGAAAAAACATTAAGAGAGTGTTTGGTTTCATTTTTATTTTCTAAAAAATACATATTTTTTCTTTTCTTAAAAAATAACTTTTAGACATTCTCTATTTTTCCATAAAATGATATCTCCTTTTCTAGAAAACAAATGTAGAAATTATCAACTAAACAATATTTTTCCTTTTCTCAGAAAATAAAAATGGAAAATAACCAAACTAAACGTTACCTGAGTTTCTCACACTATTTGATTTTACTATACTACTTACTACTTCTTACTTAAAATTCATAACTATAAGTTGTACATGAGAATCTAAAGGTTTGAGATGTTGAATCTTGATTTTAAAATATATTGACTAATATACTATGGATATATTGCATATCTTGTATGTCCAAGAAAATACTAAAGGGGACTATTTGATCTTCACTATATGATCATGTAAAATAAAATATCCATGATTCCTTGCTTTTATTGTGAATGCTCAAAAAAATTGTTAAAGTGACCTAATGCACTGTTCTAATGCAGTTTCTGTCTAACATAAACTAAAACCTATAATTTTTAAAAATATAAATTATTAACAACTAAATTCAAACTAGTTAAGCTTTTCCAAATCTAAATGCACATTGTTTTGAATATATCCAGCAGTAATGTTGTTTTGACCTAGTCAGGTCCTATGGGTTTCTAAGGTAAACATGTCCATGATACATACCTTTACGGATAATTGAGAAGCATAGGCTGAAACACCCGTTGCACCTTCTTGTGATATTGTAAAAGGAGAGTATTCACAGCAAACAAGACCCTAAACCCTTGACTTCAAAGAGTCAATCAGTGTGAATTTCATCAAAAACCCTTGACGCCGCCTGAGAGGGACACAAGAAGACACTTATGGGGGCTTTAGGTGGGGGATGATCTCTCGACTAAAACAGAGCGCTAATTTTTTTCAATTGGAGATTGAAGAGAAGATATTAGCTTTGCACGTGCTAAGAGAGGGAGGAAGAAAAATGTTAACCTTACATGCATCCAAACCATTAATATTATTATCAAATCAAAACGATTTAAATATGGCTTGGAATCCTTGGAAAACTGCGTCCATAAAGGTAGGTTGGTGGGAGGGGTAGAAGGGGAAGAGCGTATAATAGAATGTTCCCTTTGATAATTACCAAAGTATTGCTCCTTATGGTAAATACTGAAACTTGCTTGTGCTCTTTAGATAGATAAAATTTTTATATATATTAATTTTGGTCTAAGTTAAGTTAGTTACGTAGTAATTTTGATAAAAAAAAATTGCTATGTGAAAAAAATATATAAAAAACTAATAAATAAGAAATCAACTAATAATAAAAAAATTACAGAACCATAAATATCGAAATACTTAAATAGCATACTTCATACTCATTTTACTCCTTTTTTAAATATTCTAAATTGATTGCTATAGTATAACTATACTCTAGCAATCGATTTTTTTTAATAATTAATTTATGTTTGAAAAATTATTATTTTCAATATATTTTACCAAATTGATATTTGAGGATA
Source organism: Zingiber zerumbet (assembly GCA_037833815.1). NCBI lineage: Eukaryota > Viridiplantae > Streptophyta > Magnoliopsida > Zingiberales > Zingiberaceae > Zingiber > Zingiber zerumbet. The sequence goes on along the minus strand of JBBMJZ010413116.1, from coordinate 7,283,307 downwards.
TGAATATGATCAAGATAACTATATCAACATATACGATCTAGTTCCATGTCATTCTGAGTTTTATAGATCCATCAATCAATTTTGCCGAAATTGACTAATAGACCTAAATAACTCAGAATGACATGAAATCAAATTATATGATTATATGTGTTTGTCTAGTTTTTTTAATTATATTCAAGCTCTTAAACATCAATTTGACAGAATATATTGAGAGCAATACTTTTTGTAATATAAATCGATCATTTAAAAAAAAAATAATCGATTATTACACGATAAGAATCGATTAAAGTTATTGATTATAGTCATATAAGCATGCTGAATCGATTGCTATACTGGAACAATTAATTAAAAAGTCTAATTTATATTAAAAGAATCAACACTCTCAATATAGTGTGTCAAATTGATATTTGAGGGCATAAACATAATCCAGAGAACTAGAGAACTAATGAACACATAGAGAATAGTTCCATGTCATTCCAAGCTCTCTAGGTCCATCAGTCTATTTCGACCAAAATCGACTGATAGACCTAGAAAACTTAGAATAATATGGAATCAGGTTCTATGTATTTGTCTAGTTTTCCTAATTATTGTATTCATGCCCTCATACATCAATTTAGAGTAGTGATTTTTTAAATACGAATGTGTTCGAAAAATTTAATTCGTATTAAAAAATGCTCAATTTATTAAGTCAAATTGATATTTCAGGACATAAATATAATCAGAAAAACTAGACAAATACATGATACCTGATTTCATGTCATTCCGAACTCTCTAAGTCCATCTGTAGATTTTATCCAACAAAATCGACTGATAAATCTAGAGAGCTTGGAATAACATAGAACAAAGTTATATGTATTCGTCTAGTTCTCTTGATTATATTATGTCCTCAAACATTAATTTGACACGCTATATTGAGAGTGGTGATTTTTTTAACACAAATTGATCATTTAAAAAAAATTAATCGATTGCTATATTGTAGCAATCTATTCGGGACCTTACAGTGTTGATGAATACGCTCGCCCTCAGCGCCCCCGTCAATCCGTCCGAGGGTTAACACAGAGGAGATAAATCTCAGGCGGCTACTAGCCTTTGGAATAGTGACCAGCACATAAGGGAGACATTACCTCGGCTTTACCAAGATTCGAACCACATACCTCATGATGGTAATATTTTATGTGCTAGCCACTAGATCGTCCCAAGAGAAAAAGAAACCTCTCCTCATGAACATTAAAGGAGTAGCATTATGCCCTTGGGCATGATGCGATGATGATATAATAGACTTTATGTAACGAGAGTTTGAACTTTTGTATAGGATATATCATATGTTTGTAAACCTCTTCTCAGGACATTAAAGGAGTAGCATTATGCCCTTGGACATGATGATGATGATAAAATAGACTTTCTGTAATGAGAGTGAAATTTTTTTTTATAGGATATCATACGTTCATATTGTTCGAATCACTTATATATGGGAGTATTTACGAGACCCATATGTACTTCTTTGATATATCTTAATAGTCGGTGATAAATTTATATGGGTTGAATTAATAAGTTTAAATATGTGAATTAAAAAAAAAGTATTATAAACTGATGAGCAAAAGTAAAAAAAACTAATAAAAAATAAAAAATATTACAAAATAATGACCTTTGGGAATGTTTAATTGTAAAATTATATCCTCATATTGGCATAGTTAGTATATAGATAAATATTTACTCTAATAAATTTTATAGTCAATTATCAATGGATATAAAATATCTCCTTATTAAATACTCTCGACCTATCTATATCTTATTGTAAAACCAATCGATGATATTGAATCGCTTGAAATAAGCCATATTACTTTGAGACTAATAATATTGAATATCTTAGGATAAACCATATCACTTTTACCTAGTATATTTTTTAAGGACTAATAATATTGAATCTCTTGGATAAATAATATCACATTTTACCTAATATATTTTTTTTCAAAGATATTCATAGACATTAATTTTTTGAAGAAGCCCTATCATATGAGTCAGTGATCTTAAAATGTTAAATAATGAAAAGGTTATATTTTTATTTCTTAAATTTGTTGAGACACATCGTAAATGATTTTGTACCAACAAAATCAAGATATTTGATTCTATATGCCGAAAGAGTTGAAAGAACAAACCATCTCAATGGATTATTTTTGAAGATGAAAATAAGCATCTTAACTCTTTTAATATTAAATCCTCTGATATTCACTGAAAATTTTATTGCTCCACCCAATTTTTATTATCCTTAAATAACCTAGAGAAACAGAGTATTCTATACAATATGAACAATATCCTTCATGAAACATCAACCATTTGGGTTTAGCTCTTTGCATTATGCCTAGGAAGAAAAACATCCGCGTCAACGACTAGGCAAGAAGGCCTCCTGGCCCTCAGATGACGCATCCGAAGAAGCATCTGCATCGTCTATCTTACGAAACACTAACTTTTGCAAAGGAAGCTGACCATTGGAGAAAACTGTGACTTCAGTGTCCACCAAGATAGTGTCCTCATCCTTGAAGTCTCCCCTCAGAATGCCCTTTGCCAGTTCGTTCTCCACGTTCTGCTGAATAACACGCTTCACTGGCCTTGCACCATAGTTGGGATCGTACCCGAGGCTTCCAAGAAACTCCACGGCGGCGTCAGTCACCTGAATTTTGATCTTTCGATCTGCAACTCGCTTTTGCACTCTTTCCAACTGCTTACACAATGTAATTATAGTAAGAAGCAGAAATGGAAAGTATTAGAGTTGATCTATACCGACGATCCAAGAACCTAGAGAACTTAAAAGGATGTAAAATTGGATAACTATAATGGATATCCAAGTAGTCAAACTAGATAGTTTCTTAACAACATGTTCAACAGTTCGAATCCATACCTGTAACTTCACAATACTGTTTATTTGCTCACGATCCAAGGGCTGGAAAACAATATACTCATCAACACGATTCATGAATTCAGGCCGAAAGATTGACCTAGCAGCATCCATCACTCTCTGTTTGATAGCCTCATATGTGGAATCCCTCGATTCTAATTCATCGTTCATATTTAATATGTATTGGGAACCAACATTAGATGTCATAATTATAACTGTGTTTGTGAAACTCACTGTCCGGCCCTGTGAATCAGTCACTCTACCATCGTCCAGAATCTGAAGGAAAACATTGAACACATCAGAATGTGCCTTCTCAATCTCGTCAAACAATATAACTGCATAAGGCCTTCTACGAACAGTCTCAGTCAACTGTCCCCCTTCCTCGTATCCAACATAGCCCGGTGGGGCTCCAATCAATCTTGACACTGCATGTTTTTCCATGTACTCGCTCATGTCTATTCTCACTAAAGCTTCTTCTGTGTTGAACATATAAGAAGCAAGTGCTTTTGCCAATTCTGTCTTGCCAACTCCAGTCGGACCCATGAACATGAAACTAGCAATTGGTCGGTTGGGATCTGAGAGACCAGCTCTGGACCGTTGAATAGCCTCAGCAACAGCTTTCACAGCTGGGTCTTGACCAACAACTCGCTTGTGAAGTTCTTCTTCCAGAAACAATAGCTTTTCTCTCTCTGATTGTTGCAGCTTAGATACAGGAATGCCAGTCCATTTGCTGACTATTTCTGCAATGTCACTTCCAGTTACCTCTTCTCTAAGCATTGATTTCCCTGACCTTTTATACTCAATTAGGTCCTTTTCTGCCTCTTGAAGCTGACGTTGTAGAGAATTAAGGCTTCCGTATTTCAATTCAGCTGCCCGGTTAAGATCATATTCACGCTCTGCCTGCTGAATTTCTACATTCACCCTATCAATCTGTGATGAAAAGCTTAGTCAGTAACAAATTACATTAATGATTTTAATCCAAAATTCTACATCATGGGTGGTTGAGTTTTAGAAAATTAATATTCTAATATCATAATTTTAGTTGTAAGTTGTACCAAAAATACATAAGCTGTGAAGAGAAACAAACGATGTGTACATTACTCAACTAACAAAACTTGATATCTTGGAAAAGGAAGCTGATCTTTGGAAAAGTTTAAATGAATTATTAATGGAAGATCACTATTCGCAGTTCCAATGCAGTGGAAACTACTACTATCACTACAAAAAAAAAAACCCAAATGCACAAAAGCATATGAACTTGCATCTCTACATGCAGGTGGAACAATGTGTTCTTAGGCCCTCCTCAAGGTCCTGCATTGCCATAAGTGATATGCTTTATCGACTAAGGAGTAAGGAAAGCTTACCTCTTCTTTTATTGATTGAATTCTTGTCATTACTGCTTTCTCATGTTCCCACTGCTCAGTAAGTTCAGCCTGCTTCTCCTTCAACAGTGAAAGTTCTGTTTCAAGGCGGTTCAACCTATCTTTTGAAGCTTTATCAGTATCATTAGTTAATGAGAGCCGCTCCATCTCCAACTTCAATACAGATCGATTAATTTCATCCAGAGCAGTTGGTTTAGATGTAATCTCCATCTTTAGCTTGGCAGCTGCCTCATCAACCAAGTCAATAGCTGCAGCAAACAGTCATTTGAAAATCCATAACTGTAGTAGCAGAGAAGAATGTGACTTTGGTGAACTGTATGGTAAGTGGTAACATATCGGGGGTTTACCTTTATCTGGCAAAAACCGGCCACTTATATAGCGGTCAGAAAGAATAGCAGCCTCCACGAGAGCACTATCAGATATGCGGACACCATGATGTAGCTCGTATCTCTCACGCAATCCACGTAATATTGATATTGTATCCTCTACTGTAGGCTGATCAACATAAACTTGCTGAAAACGACGCTCCAAAGCTGGATCTTTCTCAATATACTTGCGATACTCATCAAGAGTCGTGGCACCAATGCAGCGCAATTCTCCACGTCCAAGCATTGGTTTCAAAAGGTTACCTGCATCCATGGCCCCATTTGTGGCACCTGAAAGAACAGACATATTGTAACGCTCAGAATTAGAAACATCCAACATATAATTTACTTGAATATCTCCTTGAAATGCAATACAAGATTAAATTACAAAAAGAAATGGAGTGAATCCTCAAATGACATGATTAATTATCTGAAATCAATGAAAAATGTCACAAGGAAGGTTCAACATGAAAGGGATTGGAAGGTAGTTGGTTAGAATCTCATATGAAAGTCACAAAATACTATTATGAAGGAAACACAAACAAATATTTTATGTATTTTTATTATTCATTTACACAATATCACCCTATTTGTCTTCCACATTAGAAGGAATTAAAAAGAGGACCATGAAGACTTTTAAAAGAAATATGCCACCAAGTAAGAAACACGAAATGATTGTAATTAAGCATTCTACATACCTGCCCCCACAACAGTATGAATCTCATCAATGAAAAGGACTATCTGGCCTTCAGATTCCGTCACTTCTCTCAGAACAGCTTTTAGTCTATCTTCAAATTCTCCCCTATACTTTGCCCCAGCAATGAGTGCACCCATGTCAAGAGAAATCAGCTGTACGAAAGGAGAAGTCTCATACACAAAACATAGAGAGATTAAAAACAAAATTGAAGAGATAATCTAAAGACCTATGTTGTAGTTTGTTACACTTGATCTAGCTTGTTGAAATTAAAAAAAAAAAAAAAAAAGAGCTGGGATCTCAATATGACCTATGTTGTAGTTTGTTACACTTGATCGAGCTTGTTGAAATTACAACAACAACAACAACCAAGCCTTTTCCCACTAGGTGGGGTCGGCTGTATAAATCCGTTTCCGCCATTGAACTCTATCTCCTATTATATCATCATCTATATTTAAATAAATTTTATCTTGTTTTATTGTTGCTAACCAAGTCTTTTTT
>JBBMJZ010413116.1:7261361-7271636 GCA_037833815.1 Zingiber zerumbet | reverse complement strand
CCGACGGATCGGGATCGTCCACCTTACGGACAGCCGTGGAGTAGGAGCTTTATCTCCGAACCACGTTAAATCAACGTATTAGGTTTGCTTTCTATTGCTAGTATTTGTATTTTATTTTCCGATGCGTACTAACAAGTGTAGGAAGTGACGATTTGGGTGAGACGCTATTCACCCCCCCTCTAGCGAATGTCAAGGTCCCAACAATCCGCACTTCCGTTCCGACAAATATCTTTTCATATTTGTCCTTTACGTTTGGTCCAACTAAACTTTATCATTCTCTTGATTTGAAAATATAATTTTCAAACTCGTTTTAAGTCTCTAAGATAAACTCATAGTGTGTGTGACCTTATAGGTTCTCGGTTATGTTGGTCATCCATAATTAGCCATTAATTATGGAATGATCATGAGTAACACCTAATAGAATATCATGATCCCCAATTGATCAGAAAATCAAACGGTTGATTCCAGAACCACTTTTGAATCTTTCTACAGCTACAATGAGTCATGTCTCATTCCTTTCACTCATCTTATACCCACTTAGTGTTGGGGATCTTGTGGCCGCCTAGAAGGGAGGTTGAATAGACATTGCCCCCAATTCGATAACTTCTCCTACAATGTTAGTTTGCACAGTGGAAATAAAAACTAATATAAACAAGAAAGCTAAAGATAATAAAAAAAAGCAAACCGCTAACACGTTTCCTTTAACTTGGTTCGGAGATTAGAGCTCCTAATTGGGCGATCCCTATACATCAGTGGATTAGCCCTTGGCAAACTCCGACTACTCAAGTAACTCCTTATGGGTGGAGAAACCTCACCACAACACCAACTAAGAACACTTGGACACAAAGGAAACGTTGAGCACTTAGTGACTACTAATTGGGCTTTAACCAAGTCTAATTTCGTCACCTTGACCAGCCATCCCAAGCTCTATCTTATAGAGCTTGGGAAGAAACAACAAGGTTGTTTATGTTACCAGTCGACTGGTCCTTGCACTAGTTGATTGGTGCCTAGCCAACAACTCTCTCAACGGCTCTTTACTAGTCGACTGGTCCCAGTACCAGTCGATTGGTCCCAGTACCAGTCCTTGCTGTTCGAGCATAGAAACTCTCTGTGCTCACCCCCAGTCGACTGGTCCCAGTACCAGTCGAATGATACAACTATAAACTTAGGGTTTCGCTTCCCGAATACATTTTTCTTGCACTCGGACCCTCACAACTCACTTGACTCTTCTTCGCAGCTTTGACCTCTTGCCTTCAAGCCTACTTCCTTTGGCTCTTGTCCCTCGGATGCATTCAAGCTCGTAGCTCGTCCCCAATGTCATCCTTCGCATATGCCTCAGAGTTGCTTCCCTCGGCCCTTGTCCTTGCTACCTTGTCCACGGTCCTACGGATGCTTCATCCTTCACTGTACCCGAACCCATCAAGCTGAGTCATATGTGTATCCTACAAACCTGCACATTCACATACACATATCAAATAACAAGGGTAAACCTAACTTAAACTCTTTGCCCAAACACCAAAACACATGATCACACGGACCATTAAGATTATTCCAACAATCTCTTCCCTTTTAATGTTTGGCAATACGTTTAAGTTAAGGAAAACATATAGCAAATAAACATGATAAAAAGAAACAATGGACTTATATTGCCAAGACTACATACTTGGACTTACACTGCTGAATGGACTTACGTTGCCAAGGCTATACACTTGGACTTACATCGTCGAATGGACTTACGTTGTCCAGGCTACACACTTAGACTTACACCGCCGAATGGACTTACGTTGCTAAGGCTGCACATTTGGCTTGCACCGTTGAATAGACTTACGTTGCTAAGGCTACACACTTGGACTTACACCGTCGAAAGGACTTACATTGCCAAGGCTACACACTTGAACTTACACCGCCGAATGGACTTACATTGCCAAGATTACACACTTGAACTTACACCGCCAACTGGAAAATGCAAACATGCATTGGAACTTATCCCAAGGCTCCCCTTACACCTAAGCTCTCCATTGAGCTAGAAATTTTACCGTTGTAAAGGTATTTTAGGTTTTCCTACTTAAACCGTACTTCTCCCCCTTTGCCTAATATCAAAAAGCTCCAACAATATCCTAATTGTCGAAACTTATCATCCAAACATACCCTAAACTCGTATGTTTATCCCTCTAAGGATCTCATACACCAATGTGAGTTGACTCAATCACAAACCAATACTGAAAATAGTTTCATACTTGTATCAGTCGACTGCCAAAAGTATCAGTCGACTGCCCTTATCAAAATAAACCCACAGAACCATTCTGTGTTTGATAAACACTATTACCAGTCGACTGGTAACTACATCAGTCGACTGGCACACCGTTTTCAGCCCAAACAACATTTAGAACCCAACTTCAGAAATGCGTCAAATATTCTACGGACATCCAAAAATTTCTAAATTTTGTGGAGAGGTCTGTTTTACCCGTGTCTACTTGAGAAAAATATATTCAAAAATATATCTATCACCGATCCCAAGATTGACACAAAACCTAAAATTATCTAAATGGTTCAATTGAACCTTGACCTAAAGTCCTAGTTTTGGCTTCCTCTTGATGTATTTTCCCATACTAAACCACAATGCATCCCTAGCAATGGTTTATATGGCATCTTTACATCCAAAACTAATTATCATGCAATATGACCCCAATGTCATATTTTCTTGCATGAAACACAAACCATGTGTGATAATTCCCTAGGTTTGAGACTCAAGTCCATCTCCAAAACCCCTTAGCACATTCCATGACCTATCTAGAATCCCAAGTAATACCCCCTTGAGATCCATTGGCCATGGGTCCCAAATTGACTCTTTGAGCTCACCCTAGAGCTCTTCACCTTAGCCACCTCCCTAGGTGACTCATCCAAAATTACTAGGCCATATCGGTGCACCTCCAGTGGCACTTGGCCTACAAAATTGACCTTTTTAACCTTAGACACTTTGTCCCTGGTTAACTTATCCTTGCCTTTAAATGGCTTCCCCTTTCCATTTCTTGACTTCTCCTTGCTATAGTCATATGTAACCATAGCATAAAACTTTCCCTTAGCCTTGGAGACCTTAGATCGGTATCTTAAACCCCATCTACTATTTGACTACCCAACACCATATCTAACCCCTTAGATTCAACATTGAATCTCTCTAGGATTTTCTCCAAATGATCAAGCTTTGCCTTCAAAGATTGATTTTCCCTTTCTAGATTCTTAAACCTAGAATCAACATGTCTGCCTTGGGCATTCCTAGACCTACCCATTCTAGGAATGTGTCTTTCCTTCTTGGGATTAATGCCTTGATTTTCCTTAGGTTTATCGTTTCTAGGTTTATCATGCACATATCTCCTAGGGTTATGATCTATATTGACCCTATTTCTATCATGGTATTAAAAAGCAAAATTATGCATGGGCAAATAATGAAAATTATTTCTAGTATGCATAGAGGAGTTTAAATTTGAATTAACCTTCAAGTTAGGATGTACCTCCCTTACCCTTGATGCTCCCCCTCGACTTGAGCTTCTCTTCTTCTCCCATTTCTTTAGATGCTCTAACTTCTTGAGCTCTCCCTTCCTTGAGCATCTTGTGTGGTAGTGTCCCATTTCACCACATGTGAAGCATCTGATGTGCTTCTTCTCCTTCTTCTTCCTAGAACTTAAATTTGATTCTAAAGGAATTGAATTGAGTTTAGGGGTTACCTCTTTCTTACTCAATGGGCACCTACTCTTGTAGTGTCCCTTTTCATTGCCCCTAAATCAAATGATGTGGTCCTTTGACTTCACTTTGGTGGAGGTGCTCACTAGGTTGACTTCCAAGACTTCTTCATCGCTTGTCTTAGATTCTTCTTCAACCCTTGAGGATGTTTCCTCATCTACACTTCTGGATGGCATTTCTTCATCCTTCTCCTCTTCGGATGTTGAGCATGGCTCAACTTCCGTTTGCTCCTCCTCAACTTGAGCAATTAAACCCATCTCCTTGGATTCTTCTTCTTCTTGTGTAGGTTTAGGTTCTTTCCCTAGAACCATCTTCACTTTGCTCCATAAATTGTGGGTGTTCTTATATTCACCTACACCACTTATCACATTAGACGGCAATATATCTATTAAGATTGATATTACCTTTGAGTTTACCTCCAATCGTAAGGTTTGCTCTTTCGTCCAATGTCGTGGTCAAAGTTTCTTCCCTTTCTTATCTTTTGGGACTTCGAACAGCCCTTGACCACCATTATGGTGTCCCAATCCGTATCGAAGAAGAGCATCTTCATCATCCAAAATGTGATGTCCCCTAGGCTTCCTCCTTCATACTTTAGCAGTGCTATCAAGTCGGCTATCTTCTTAAGCGTTGCTCTTCTCGACGGTTAGTCCGTGAAGTGGAATCTTAGCTCTGATACCAATTGTTAGGGATCTTGTATGGCCAGCTAGAAGGGGGGTTGAATAGGCGTTGCCTATTCATTAGTGCATAACGAAAAATAAGTAAATACTAATACGAATACAAATATGAAAGCTAAAGACTAAACAAAAAAAGCAAACCACTAACATTTTTCCTTTAACGTGATTTGAAAATTAGGGTTCCTACTCCACGGCTATCCGTAAGGTAGACGATCCCTCAATCCTTCGGTGGATTAGCCCCCGACAAACTCCGACTATCTCAAGTCTCCTTGTGGGTGGAGAAACCTCACCCAACTCCAACCAAGACCTCTTGGAACACAAAGAACTCTTGATCACTTGTTGACTACTAATTGGGTTAACCACCACTAATTTCATCAACCTTAACCAAGCTCCAAAGTCTTGGTTATATTGGCCATGGGTTGGAAAACCCCGCCTACCAGTCAATGGTGAAAGTGTCATTCGACTGTCCTCTGTGGAGATTCGACCGTTACATCCCAACGGCTCGATACCAATCAACTGGTGAAAGTACCAGTCGACTACTCCACACTGGCTGAGTGAATAGATACATTCTATTCGCTCCCCAGTTGACTAGTGAAAGTACCAGTCAACTAGTACCCTGAGTACAATCCCATGCACTCGGACTCTCACCCTTATAACTCACCTGACTCTTCGTTGCAACCTTGACCTCTTACCTTCAAGCTTACTTCCTTTGGCTCTCGTCCCTCAAATGCACCGAAGTCACTTCCCTCAACCCCTTGTCCTTGCTGCCTTATCCACGGTCCCTCGGATCCTCCATCCTTCACCGGACCCGAAACCATCAAGCTGAGTCGTATGAGTATCCTGCAAACTTACACACTCATATACACATATCAAATACAGGGTTAAACCTAACTTAAACCCTTTTCCCAAACACTAAAACACATGGTTGCACGGACCATTGGGATTGCTCCAACACCAACTTCGTCAGTCAGTCCATAATAACTCATACAACATTCGATCCCTTAAGGGAGGTTGGTAACCCCACCACAAAGTCCATAGCAACATCTTCCCACTTCCAAATGGGAATCGGAAGCGGTTCTAGTAGTCCTGTTAGCCTCTGGTGTTTGGCCTTCACCTACTAGCAAGTAAGGCACTCGAGAATCACTTTGGCTATGTCTCTCTTCATGCCCGGCCACCAGTACAATAGCTGTATATGTTTGTACATATTCGTGCTTCTGAGGTGGACAGAGTACGAAATGGTATGTGCCTCAGTCATAAGATCTTCTCTGAGTGAATCAACCTTAGGCACCTAAATGCGGCTCTTGTATTGTACAATCCCATCAACAGTCGTGTAAGTAGTGAATCCCTTTACTTCATCTCTGTGTCTCCATTCCATTAACTGAGGATCATATGCTTGTCCTACCCGGATTCAATCTAGTAGGTTTGGTGTAACGGTTAGTGTTGATAAACTAATATGCTCATTTGGTATCAGCACTTCCAAACTCATCTATTAAAACTCTGATATCAACTGTTACTGGGTTGTCAACTGTGACAGCATCGCGGACGTGCGACTCAGAGTATCTGCCACCACATTAGCCTTACCCGGATGGTAATTAATGTTGCATTCATAGTCCTTCACCAACTCCAACCATTGTCTCTGCCTCATATTCAATTCCTTCTGTGTGAAGAAATATTTCAAACTTTTATGGTTAGTGAAAAACTCACAACATTCCCCATAAAGGTAATACCTCCAAATCTTCATAGCAAAGACGACTGCCGCTAATTCTAGGTCATGTGTGGGATAGTGTTGCTCATGCACCTTCAATTGACATGAAGCATAGGCAATTATCTTCCCATTTTACATCATCACTGACCCTAGACCATTCTTGGAGGCATTTGTGTATACTACAAACAGGCATGAACCACCTGGAATGGCTAGTACTGGCGTTGTCATGAATCTTTCTTTCAACTCCTCGAAACTCTTCTCACACTGGTTCATCCATTCATATTTTACCCCCTTCTTGGTTAGTGAAGTCAGAGGTAGAGTGATCCATGAGAAATTCTGGATGAACCTTCGATAGAAGCCTACCAACCCTAAGAAGCTTCAGATTTCGGTAGCATTTATCGAAGTAGCCCAATTCCGTATTGCCTCTACTTTAGATAGATCCGGCATAACTAGAAACTCGTAGTGACCGTAACAAGTTCTGAATGTAGTTTTATGGGTGTCCTCCTCTTTCACCTTTATTTGATGGTAACCAGACCTCAAGTTAAATTTTGAGAATATTGTTGCTCCTTGTAATTGATCAAATAGATCATCAATCCTGGACAGTGGGTATTTATTCTTAGCTGTAACTTGATTCAACTCCTGGTAGTTTATACACAGACGCATTGTCCCATCCTTCCTGTGCACAAACAATACTGGCATGCCCCAAGGTGACACGCTCGGTAGGATGGAACCCTTGTCCAGTAGCTCCTGCAACTGCTCCTTCAATTCTTTCATTTCTATGGGTGTCAATCGGTACGGTGTTTTAGACACTGGAGTTGTTCCAGGTATCAGTTCTATCCCAAACTCCACCTCTCTTACAGGGGTTAATCCTGTGATGTCATATGGGAACACTTCTAGAAAGTCCTGTGCCACCTCCACTTCCTCCATACTCAGTCTATGCATCTCAGATTTAACCAAGATATTGACTAAGAATTTGTTACACCCCTTACTCATCATGTGTTGGGCTTTACTCGCTATAATGATATGAGGGAGATTCGGTCTTGGGGTTGCATTAAAAATAAAAGATTCATCATTTGGTAGTTTTAACCTGATCGTCCATTGTTTGAAATCGATGATAGCCTTATGCCGAGTCAACCAGTCGATCCCTAGGATCACATTAAAATCTTTTATTTCTAAAATAAAAAATTCTGCATATATCGTACGACTTTGCATCAACATCTGACAATTCCTTACTATATTATTATTGTGTAATTCTTCCCCAAAAGGTAAGGAAATGTAATATCCCATAGTCATTCGATCAGGTGTAATACCTAGTTTTGCAGTATAGGCCATAGATATAAAAGAGTTGGTAGCTCCAGAATCTATTAATGCATGGGCAAGTAGATTGGAAATAAAGATCATACCTGTGATAATAGTAGAATCTGTAAGGGATCGGTGGCCGGCTTGAAGGGGGGTTGGATAGCTAGGTCACCCCCAACTTTTAATTCTTCTCTACAAGGTTAGTTATCCAAGCGGAATACAAAAAATAAAGCAATGAAAATAAACAAGTAAGAGCACAAACGCTAACATGATTCCTTATGTGGTTCGGAGATTGCTTGCTCCTACTCCACGGCATGTCCTTAAGGTGGACGAGCCCTTGATCCTTCGATGGATCAGTCTCCGGCAATCTCCGGCTAGCTCTTACTCCTTCTCGGTGGAGTACAACCTCTCACAAAGTTATCTTCCTCTTTACAAAATGAAGACTTAGATTAGGAGGAAGAGAATGACTTGGAAGCTTTGGGCAATTTCTAAGGAGTTGTTCAACAAGCATGAGCAACCTCCTTCAAGCCCCAAAATTTCCTATAAATAAGAGGAAAGAGTTGATCATCATATCAACTCATCTTGGCACCAGTCGACTAGCAAAACCATCAGTCAACTAGTGTTACCGTTAGAGGTAGCCAACGGCTACTTCGCAACATCAACGGTCATTTACCAGTCGACTGCATGGTTTAGTAGTCGACTGCATGGTTTAGCAGTCGACTGGTCGTTGTCGACTGAGTGAACAGAATGTTTCTGTTCACTGCTAGTCGACTGCTAAAACATGCAGTCGACTGGTGTAGTCGACTGCTAAAACATGCAGTCGACTGGTGTAGTTGACTGCTAAAAGTTGCAACCGACTGGACTGCACCTTATTACACACTCACACTCATCCTTTCCGAAGTTGCCCTTGAAGTCCTCTTCCTCAGCCTTCGTCCCTCAGATGCACCTGAGCCCACGGCTCCTCTTCGTGCCATCCTTCATGTTGCCTTGAAGTCCGCTTCCCTCGGCTCCACTCCGTTGCTCCTCGTCCGGCGGTCCCTCGGATGTCTTCCACACCATCCTTTACCGACTCAAGGATCCAAGCCCTAGGATGAGCTTCCCAAGCTTAGCTACACCAAGCTTAGCTACACCAAGCTTCTCATGTGTGTTTCACTAAATCCTGCAAGACTCAACTACACTTATCAAACACATATGAAAGCCTAACTTAAACTCTTTGACTCACACATCAAAACCATGATCGTACCGATCAAACCTAGGTTGATTGCTCCAATAAGGAAAACTCTATCTATACGTGTCTAGGAAGATATGACTCTGACTTGATACATTTGGCTTAGTGAAACCAACTGAAGCTATCCCTTACGGATCCTAACTAGTTAGACCAAGGTTTTGTACTAAGTTTAGTGGATAGGGCTATTTGAAAAATCTTGAAGGTATGGTTACTCTAATGATGTCCAAGTGACTCACCATAACCCAGAAGTTTATCCAAAGAATATCTATTTGTTGAGTCCAAAGCTAAACTTGAATCTAACACAAAGTTAAACCCAACCTTAAAATTGAACTTAACTCATCTGACAAAATTATACGATTCCCTGATTAAAAATATAGGTCAGATGAGATGAATAAAGATTAAATTAAATTCTATTAAATTAATTAAACCCTAAAGTCAAAATTGAATTATTTAAAAAAATCAAGAAAAAATATTACTTTAAAAATATTTTAAAAAATTACTTTAAAATATTTTAAAAATTACTTTAAAATTATCTTTAAAATCACTTTAAAAATATTTTTTTAAAAAATACTTTAAAAGTACTTTAAAAATTACTTTAAAACTCCACCAGACCTTCAAATTAAATTGATAAATAAAATTAAACTAAGTTATGTCTTGAAACTAAATTTAAATCTTAAAATCTAAATTCAAATTAATCTAACCAATTGATAAATAAATTCCTATCTTTTGTGTAGGAAATAAAGTGGATATTAGACAATGGATGTTTCATACATATGATTGGAGATCACACCAAATTAACTCAACTAACTTACAAAATCTTAGGAATAGTTATCTTTGGGAACAACGACAAACTCAAGGTAATTGGGGTAGGTAATATCGAACTCATAACTAACTTTACTATTAAAAAGGTGCTACTTGTTGATAATTTCAATTACAATTTACTTAGTATTAGTCAGTGTGTGATTTTGGGTATAAGATTAGATTCCTATATTCTGAATGTTTAATTAAGCACATAGATAACTGTTGGAGCAATCTTGCTTAAGACATTACTCATTGTTGATGTTTGATTAAATTAGTTTAAGTTAGACATTAATTGTGATCTAACATAAAGTATTGAGTGAGCAGATACGAAGAAAAGACTAAGTATGGAGACTTGGCAAGGAAAGTTCCGGAGGTGCGATCTATTGGCAAGAAGGAGACTTAGCATGACAAAGCCAAAGGTAGCCCTTGAAGGCAAGTGCAAGGATGAGGAGTCGTGGAGACGGAAGCATCCTAGGGGCGTAAGGCTGAGGGAAGGTGCTTGGAGGCATGGAGTCTAAGCTAAGAAAGTAAATTCAAGTGTACATAAAATAATGTAAAATTAAAACTATACAAAAAGCTGTAAATCTCAAAGGTATAAGGTACCAGTCGACTGGTACCCACACCAGTCGACTGATACCAAGGCACAGAATGAACAGAATGGCGACAGGCTGATTGGAGGCAAGCACCAGTCAACTGGTACTAGTACCAGTCGACTGGTAGATGACCGTTATGAAGTGGCGGCTCAAAATCTCATCAAATCTTTAGTGCCGTTGAAGCCCATCAGTCGACTGATAGGTATACCAGTCGACTGATGTCGGGAAAACTATAAA
>JBBMJZ010413116.1:7227617-7247052 GCA_037833815.1 Zingiber zerumbet | reverse complement strand
AGATCCGATGGCTGATGACAATAGGCGAGATCTGAGAGTCACAACTCTTCAGATCTGATGGATGAGATTAAAGTGGGAGATGTGAAGAGTTATATCTCTTCAGAATGGACGATCCAGATCGATCCAGCCCAAAGAACACATCCTCTCACCCAAAGGGCATTCAACCTCTTCGATTGGTATAAATAGATCCCTCCAGATGATGGAAAACTCATTCGAATCATCGAATTCATCTGTTCTACTCTCTCTTGAGCATCTCATCTCATCTTGTGCATTAAGAGTCCGATAAGCCTACGAGAAGGTTCGCTGGTCTCGGAATTCGGAGTGCTACGATTCCGAGACGTTCGTCGTTGTATCTTGGGAACAAATTGCTGCTATCCGTTAGCACCGTAGCGGAGCAATATCGTTTACAGAGATAGTATTGAACACTAGCCTCGACGATCTATATCAGTTTGCGCACTCCGGGAGATACCGGGACCAACATTATACGAGGTTTCTCCACCTCCAGTAGTTACCGAGAAGTAGTATTTTTTCTTAGTGGAGAGTGTGTCGTATGTGGATCCTTGGATTAGTCACCTCTTCTTGAGGTAGATACCAAGTAAATCCTTGTGTTAGCGTTATGAGTCTTGTTTCGAGTTCATTCCGCTACATATCATTATCACGAAGCAAGACAACGAGCGCAATAAATTATTCACCCCCTAGCTATAAATTAACCTTAACAGAGTTGTCCTCTCATCAAGGATAGCTAGTACAACTAGAAAAATGTTAAATTATCATTATAGACTACAAATAGCTAGTACAACTAAAAAAATATAAACAGATTACACACCACAATAGTTAACATGTATATGTTATATGATTCAAAATTGTTGTTCTTACTCTATTATCGATGAGTCACTCTTATAAATCCATTATCTCTCTCTTTTCTTTTGTGAGTAACCTCCACAAATAAATAAACCTTTTACAATATGAGTTACAATGAGAATTTAATAGGAAAACTAAAAAAATACAAAAGAAAGTCTCAAAATGATATACACAATTACTATGTTGTTGATCATCAAACATCTCTCTTAAATCTTAATCCTCTTTATATGGCCTTCAAATATTTTAGCTCCCCCTTACTATTCTACTAATTTCTTGTTTCTTAGTTAATTGTATCTACTACTACTATCAAGTGACTAATTTCGGGATGAGTTCAATTTTTAGTCTGTCAATCGCTTGTTGAATCAACTATATATTACCTCTTTCAATTCCTGATTATTTAGAAAATTTTAATCTACTTTATCTAATGTAAACTTTATTTAACTTTTCACTTATCCTTTTTATAATTATCAAATGTCTAATCAACCTTAATTAATTAAATTTTATTTAATATCAAGCATATAGCATAATTTTTTTTTAATATCATGCTAATCACATATAGCATATAGCATAATTTTTTAAAATCACATATAGCATAATTTAAGCTCAATTCAATCACACTAGCTGACGACGATTGCTCCAACCTTAAGACATATTATCTAAATATCAACAAATAAATATTTTGCCCCAAGATTATAATGTCCGTAAAGTAGAGAAAAATTCTTAATCATAATTATAATTTTGCATGCAGTCCCCAATCATAAAAAAACTTTGTTTTCACTCTCTGCATGCAAAGTATTACTTGTTTCAACTCCCTCATATAAATATTATTACCTAAATTGCCCTCGGATTTTTTAGGTACAAAAAGTCCAAAAATGAATACAAAAGTCCAAAAATGAGTATAATTCTTTTTAAAGTCGACACTTTATACTATAATCGAATATATTTTCTATCAAAATTGCCCCTTATATTTTTTTAGGTATAAAAAGTCTAAAAATGAGTATAATTTCTGTTAAATTTAGCACTTTATACTAGAATATAGTACTCTATACTAGGATCAGTATATTTTCTATCGAAATTAACCCTCATATTTTTCGGTGCAAATAGTCTAAAAATAAGTATAATTCTTATTAAATTCAACACATTAAACTAGAATCGAGTATATTTTCTATTAAATTGAGCACAATTTTTTTCTGCTTAATATAATTCCTCATAAATTCAGTATCATTTACCATTTACCATTTAAAGAAAATCTAGTATATTTTTCATCCAATTGAGTATCATTTAAAGAAAATCTAGTATATTTTTCATCCAATTGAGTACAATTTAAAGAAAATCTAGCATATTTTCCACTAATTGAGGTAAAAAAAAAATCGTACTCAATTTGATAGAAAATATACTATATTCTAATTTAATATACTGAATTTAAGATGAATTATACTGATTTTTAGACTTTTTATACTTAAAAATATCATGGACGGAAAATATATTTGACTAGGGAGTGAAAACAAAAATTTTCATGGATAAAAATTACATGTAAAAATTTATTTACGAATGGGGATTCCATGTAAATTTTCCCTTCTCCTTTCAGTAGGTACATGATGAAGCTGGAGCTATGAAAGATGACCCATCAATTCATGGAAAAGGCCAATACTGACAATTCAACTTATGCATCAACTTGGTCCTTGGCAACACAGAAGCAAAATATCATCACACTTGTCCTTGGCAATTGACAGGCACAAACTGTGTCCTGATATCTTTCCACAAGCTACAATTATTGTTTGTTGCAATGGGTCGCTGATCAGTCACTTGATTGAGGTACTCCGTGTCATCAAATGGCTGTATACATAGTATCTATCACTACTTATTATTATTATTATTATTATTATTATTATTATTATTATTATTATTATTTTTTAGTTTTAATTTTTTCTCCGATTAATCCTAAAGGTGATAGATTCAGCCCATAGAAATTTCCTATTGGCCACCAAGTAAATTAAAAAGTATTCACAAAGGCTCATCCAAGTGATAAATCGAAAAATAATTTCCGACCGATTACTATGGTAAATCAGAAAGCGTTTACAGCCAGTGGTCCATCAATCCAATATTCTTAGGTTAATTGTCCATTAAAAAAAATCATCTATTAATTTGTTGAAATTAAGATTCAATACTTAGATATCTGAAAAGCTAAAAAGGTACTCTAAACAGCTCCACCATTACCTAGGACAAAATTTACCTCTTTATTGGACATTGATCTGTCTGTTTTAGATAATGTAAATAGATTTATGTGGATCAACATGTATCAAGAAATATCGGAGTTGTTTGGCAAAGCTATGCTTAAGTCAGTTTTTTATCCGCGGAGGCTTGAGATAAAATAAGAAAATGATAGAAGAAAATTAGGGTGGGAGTCCTCTACCAATGATGATTTTATCTTTTGTAGATGATTAGTCCTCTTAACCTATGAAATGTCTACTCCATTATGTTTTTATCTATTTTGGCTATACCTCGCTGCAACTAGGGATGACTATTAGTCAGATTTAGTTCGAATTCCATACCTTCCAACTTCATCCTCATGTATTATATCCATCTCCATTCTTATTTTCATCTCATCATATTTTCAATTTTCATCTTCATCTTTATATCCATCATGGATTGAATATACATCCTCAGTCATACCTATCAGACCATCAAATATCTTTTTTTACTAATAATTTTCTTTATTCTATCCAACTACCATAAAGCTGATTAGAATTAACATTATATATAAAAAAATATAATTTTAAAAAATTAAACATTTATAGTCCTATTCCTAATTTAATCATATCCAATACAAATATATTAAACATCAACAAAAAAAAACATTAAATGAATTTTAGAAATATATATATATATTCGAGCGACTGTCTTCTTCTCTTAGTTTTGGAGATTCGAGCACCAAAATTATGGGAGAAACTCTAGTTTATGGGCCCCTCAGACTGTAAGTTGGGTGTTACAATAGCTAGGGCTGTAACTGAGCAACGTTGTAATAAATATGCAGAGAATTATGGATGTTACAACTGCCATTGCTCAGTAGCTCTCTATCAATAGAGACAGCAGCACGAAGCAAGGTTTGGTGGTTCCTCCATCTCTCTTCCCTTTGCCCTCCCAATCATGGCTGCCTTCTTACTTCTCCTCCTCATTCCTCTCTCTACTCTTAGCCCTTCAGGTAGTTAACCTCTACATCAGCATTCCCTAGCTCCATGGTGAATCCCTTTTCTTCCCTTCAAATCGTGTTTCCTTTCTTCTTCTTCTTTTCCTCTGTTTTTTCAGATGCTGCTTGGTGCGTCTGTAGATCTGACATGAGCACCACTGCCCTGCAAAAGACACTGGACTTCGCTTGTGGAGCTGGAGCTGACTGCACTCCCATTCTCCAAAATGGAGCTTGCTACAATCCCAACACAGTGCTCGCTCACTGCTCCTACGCTGCCAACAGCTACTACCAAAAGAAGGGGCAGGCACAGGACGCCTGTGATTTCAGTGGCACGGCTGTGCTTTCCTTGACTGACCCTGGTGAGTCACTCAATCCCAATGCATCTCCTTCACTACTTTCTTCTTCTGATGATGATGATCCATATGCATCATCTTCAGGGATTGCAGGAGGAAATGGCTGCAGCTACACTGCAACTCCCAGGTATTTACTTCTTTTTGTATTTTTCCTACCCTTATTTTGGTCAGAAATTGCATAGTGTGAGAACTTTTGTTCCTTTGAAGCAAAAGGCTTCAAATCTGAGAAAATTGAAAGTTTCTTTTTTTAATCTCATTCATCTAGATTTAACATAAATTAATTATACAGTAATAATAACCAAACGGTTGATTACTATATTATTATCTATATTTAAATAAATTTTATTTTATCATTATTAATTAAATTTTTTTATTTTGAATCGTCTAAGTATATTTTACATATCTATTTTTAACATTCTTATAAATCTCATCTTCTATTATGCTCAACTCATAATTTAACATTCAGTTTCTCAGAACATAACAAGATTTAATCACCCTCCTTTTAGATTTTAGAAATATTTAATTTTATGATAACAAAAAACCGTTTTCATTTCAATCATTTTATCTATATTTGATGTAAGACATCATTCATTTAACATAAACTAAATATGAAAAAAAGATATTTGTGAAATCTTGGAAACCTGGAAAGTTACGTTCTTGAGCATGTTCTTTAGATGTGTATCAAAACAGCTCTAACTGTATCGTGTCCCGCATGGCATCAGTGCTTTAGGCTCCTCAACGACTCCAACCACTCCAGAAGGCGCTAGTAGCATGCCAACAAACTCTAGCTCATTCACTCCCAGCACCACCACAGGGACAGGAGGGGTGTTCGGAGTAGTCCCCACAGGTACTGGGAGCCTTGATGCCAGTGATGCAGCCCTGCTTCCAAACAAAGTGCTGATTATGCCTTCTCTCCTCTTCATGTTCACTGCCCTCTTTGCCTCTCTTGAGAATTTCATCTGAACTGAGAAGGTGGGTGGGTGGTTCATGACTTCACGGTTGGTGTGTGGATCCATGGGATTTTGTTGTTTTGTGGCAAAGAAAATACTTTGATTCCTTTTGGGTGGTGGGTGGGTGTTGTGGATGGGGAAGAGTGGCAATGTAATTGTATTGTTCTTCACATATGGTCCCTTGTATTGATTGTCAGCTAGGGAGGCTGTTATAGATTAGGGTTCATATGGGGTATGCTTGCATTGATCAGCCTCCTTTATCGGTCAATATAATGTAAACTTTGGTTAGCTGACATTCCTCTCCAATTTGGGTATTACTGGCCATATGTGGTCGTTGAGTGCTCTAAATTCGATCACGGTTTAAAATCCATGGTCTAACAGTTTGGAACTATCAATTTGACAGTTCTTGGAACATCTCTTGTTAATCTTAATCGTCTAAGATGGTCATGATTTATGGTGATCCTGTCGGAAATCTGAGAAGACATAACTACTGGTGTGGCGTGCCTAAAATATTGGCTGCATCTCCATGATCCGGATGGTGAGCTGTCTTCTGTGTTGACCAAGTTGTCAGAGGTCCTCTGGTCAACAGTACCTGTAGCCAACGACCGGGGTGCCTCGGTCCATGCTACCCCGATGCTCGAGGCGGGTCCTCGATGCTCGAGGGAAGAGAGGGGGGGGGGCGCCCTCGATCGGATGGATCGGTGAGCTGGTCGCACTGCTGATCGAGTCATCGCAACCTTGAAAGATAGATGAATGTGCTAGCTGACGAGCCGGATCTGACTGTCGGGAGCCGAGCGTGACTTGGATCCGGCAAACAACATGCCGGTGGAGAGATAATAGTGGCACGCAAGCCGAGAGATGACGTTGACACGCAGGCCGAAATACAACAGTGGCTCGAAGGCAGACCAGTGCCAAAAGCGCCCGTTGGCGTGGATCGGATGCTGGCTCGGCGTTGAAACTATACGGCAACGTGGATCAGAGGATGACAAAGGTTGTGAAATTAGCGGAGGCCATGGGTCGGCCGACGGATGCCGCTGGATGTGACGACCGCAAGGGGAACGACGATGAGGAACGTGGTCTAGCAGCTGCCAAAGGTGGCGAGGTGACTAGCCGGGAGTGGTGTGATGGCTGGAGGTTGCTTGCCGGAGGCTGTGGAGCAGACGACAACGCTGGGGGGCAGAGGCGTGGCTGGTGGCGTGCTTTACCGGAAATGAGGCGAAGTTGCCGTGCATAGAAGAAGAAGATGTCGGGGTCGGTGATGTTTGTTGCTACGTCCGCGTGAAGAGGTGAAGTAGGGAGTCGCCTGCGGGGTCGCCGGCACTGGACAAAGAGGCAGAGTGAACCCGTCTTCGTGACGCAGGCGTGTGTGAGAGAAGATGAAGAAAGAAGGCGGTGGAGGCGATGAGTAGCAGCGTCGAGGGCGGGGTCGGTGTGGAGAAGGGGAAGATGGCCCAGAGGCGGTCGTCGCCGGCAGATCTCTCCGGCGGCGGCGGCGGTGAGGGACCATGAAGCCCTTTCTCTTGTTCATAGTGGCAGCGGCGGAAAAACCAAGCACGAAGCCCTCCTCCTCTACGTGCTGAACAATGCTCTTCTAACACCAAAACCCTCAAAACCTTAAATGACCAAAATGCCCCTCCTTTTCTCATATTTCCTTTTGAGCGCCCTAGATATACTGTATCACAAGCCTCCCATTCAAGTTTAGCCGAAGGAGGTGCAAGTCTGACTAACTAGATAGTCTATCGCAAAGGCTGACTCGCTCTCGATATCAAAGTCAAATCACTGAACCCATCGTATAATGGTACGCGAGCAGTCAGCGTCGTAATGGTGTAGCACGAGAGATGGTAGCGATGTCGAGCGAATGACGAAGCAATGAGCGAGGCAAGTGCTAACAGAATGACACACGCTTGGCAGAGTGGCGAGAAAAACATGTCGACCGAGCGGGAGTGGACGCCAAGTGAGCACCCGGACGAATACCGAACAACCGACAAGGCAGTGTCGAACGGGAGTGGAGCCCAAAAACTGAGCGGGAGCATAGCCCATGAAATCGCATGTGCATAGAAATGAAAATCGTGAGCTGAGCGGGCGCAGAGCCTATAAGATATTCCGGTCTGAAACCAATGGAGATACTCTTGTCCGCGACCATTGGAGATAGCTCGACCCTGAACGAGCGAGATAGATGCTCTAATAAGATGGTATGTGACCAGTGGAGACTGCTCAACCCCGAGCGGGGGAGATAGATGCTCTTATAAGTTGGTCCGTGACCAGTGAAAATCGCTCGACCCCGAACGGGGAATATAGAAGATCCGATATGCTGGTTCGAGACCAGTGAAGACTGCTCGACCCCAAACGGGGGAGATAGAATATCCGATATATTGGTCCGAGACTAGTGAAGGTCGGTCGACCCCGAACGGGGGAGATACGAGATCTAATATGCTGGTCTGAGACCAGTGAAGACCACTCGACCTTGAATGGGGGAGATAAAACATCTGATATGCTGGTTTGCTCGACGGTCTTCACATGGGTTTAATGTCACCGCTCGATGGTCTTCACAGGGGTTTATAGTCGTCGCTCGACTTCTAGAGCTCGTGGCTCTAATATAACTCAAACCTGGCTGATCGGCTCAGGAGTCTCTGACTTAAGGGTTTATAGTCGTCGCTCGACTCTAGAGTTTATAGTCGCCGCTCAACTCTAGGGTTTATAGTCGCCGCTCGACTTCTAAAGCTCATGGCTCTAATACAACTCAAACCCCGTCGATCGGCTCGGGAGCCTCTGACTCAAGGGTTTATAGTCGTCGCTTGACTATAGGGTTTATAGTCGCCGCTCGACTTTTAGAGCTCGTGGCTCTAATATAATATAAACTCGACCTATCGGCACGAGAGTCTTCGATATTGAGCTCGTGGCTCTAATATAATATAATCCCGGCCGATCGGCACGAGAGTCTTCGACATTGAGCCCATGGCTCTAATATGATCTAAACTCGACTGATCGGCATAAGAGTCTTCTGTTGGAACCCTAAGGTTGTTTTAGTGTGATCAACAAGTTAAGTAATTCCTGTGTTGTGTTTTAACCCTTGTGTTTAAGTGTGCAAGAGCTTAGGAGCACAGGGAGTTGAGCGGAAGACGCAGCTAGCGAGAAGGACGTCACACGGTGCGTCCGAGGGATGAGGCACTACGGAAGAGTACGCCGGCGGACGAGAAGGAAGCGTGCGGTGGTTCTGAGGGACGAGAAGTCGGAGCGAAAGATTGCTCGGGGAGCAAGAGACGCAGCTTGTGAGAAGGTCAGCACGGAGTGCGACCGTGGGATGAAGACTGCGGATGAGTACGCTGGCGGATGAGAAGGAAACACGCGGTAATTCTGAGGGACTAGAAGCCGGAGCGGAAGCTCGCTTGAGAAGACCAGAACTTAGGTTCGGGTGAGCCCTATTCCGAATGTCAGAAGATCACCCAAGCAAGCGAAGCCGGAGCGGAAGACCCTGACCAAAGGCGGGCTGAACCAGAGCAGAGAGCCCGGACCTCCAGGCGCCCGGAACCATTCCGGGCGCTCGAAGGTTCAATCTTGACCAGATCGCGTCAAACGCAATCTGAATGTTGGGGGATAAAATTTTATCCCCTTGAGGGCGCTCGGAACTCCTTCGGGGCGCCCCGACCAAGGCTATAAATATAGCATTGGTCCAGAAGCTTTTCAACAACTCAGAGCAATTCATTTCCAACACTTGTACGCTTCAGTTTTAGATTAGCTTCTTTGTTTTGCGCTTTCACTGCTGTAAGAGGTTTCTCCGCTTGAAAGAGATACTAGTGCGACATTCCTTGGATTAACAACCTTCATGGTTTTAACCAAGTAAAAATCTTGGTGTGCCTCTTTCTTTTTCATTTTATTTATCTACTTAATCATTTTTATACAAGTGTTGGTTTAAGAGTTCAAGAAGGGTTGTGCTTTTATTTTTTGCAGGCTATCCAACCCCCTTCTAGCCGGCCGCAACGGTCCAACAATAGCTACTTCGACAGTTAGCTGCTACAAAGTGTAGCAGCCACTTAGACAGTTAGTTGTTACAATATGTAACATTTAACTGTCGAAGTAGTTGTTACAACGTATAACAGCTAACTATAAGTGGTTGCCGTCATTTGTAGCAGGCGTTGGCCTTGCACATTGTAGTATAAATTCTGCCTTCTAATATATATTATGATCATGGTCGGGAATTACAACATAAAATGAAACGAATTATCATTGATTATGAAATGTAGGAATTGATGTTTGACAAGTAAAAATTGGTAAGAAAGTAGCTAGGGCTTGTGCGTTGTAAGATCTATCAGGGCTAAAAATTATTGTATAGAACTGAACAACAGATAGTGGAGTGGAAAGACTTACGATGGAGAGGAGTGCTAAGCAAACCGACATCAGCTATGTATTCGGTGGCAGTTTGGGAAGTTGCTAGCTAGCTAGTGAACAAGCAAGCAACTGTAACGTGAGTTTAGCTTGCAACGCCTTTGCTTTGATTTCCTGACAAAAGCGCGAGGTTCGACAGACGACGGGGAATGAAGGAGCAAGAGAGAGAGAGAGAGAGAGCGGCGAGGGAAATTTATAATTTGAGAAATTTTTCTCACCGTCGATTTGAATAGAAGAAGGAAGGGAAGAAAGAATAAAAGGAATATTTTCTTTTTGTAAAAAAATCGAGCTGGTAACGCCACGTCTGTCGTCTAGCATATCATTTATATATATATATATATATACAGATGCTCCAAAACTAAACAAATGGTGTGGATGAATGAGGAAACGCCAAACTGAGGTAGACACAACTCAAAAAGGACTATAATTTGGCCTGTGAGGAAGGGTGAACTTTGGGAAAAATAAACAAACAAACAAATAAATAGGTGCAGTTTCCATGCGATAAATATGAGTGGCATTCAACATTAAATATTGTCTGTGACCATTTTTTCGCCGTGAAGTCCGGCGGATTTGTCAACTGGTGGATCCCTCGGCCAGTGCTAAATACTATTTAATGGACTTCAACCAAACTGTACTGTTGAAGGTGATCAAAGCTGAAGACAATGTTTTCAGACACGGATCGAGGTGCTGAAAGGGACGATAGTATCTCGGTTCTTAGCTGTATCCGTTCTTCGATTCTCAATTTGATCAATTGTTACATGAAACTCTTCCTTAACCAATCATTTCACTCTCAAGTTTCATCGATTGAGTCGGACGGTAGAGTCTAGCCACACATGGTTGAAGCAGAAGTTGAATTGGAGTGGAGAGGAAGCCAGAATTGACCAGCAATTACTGGATTTCCTTTTCATCTTTATCATGATTAAATTCGGTCCAACTCAATGGCGTTACTTCGCTTAGCAGACACGACTGTTTAAGTTTAATTAACCTTAATCTGCCATCTTGTTGCTTCTCTAATAGTTGACCAAGACGGTCAATGATTGCATACTGAATTAACATTTTTTTTTTCCTGTTTTTGGAAGTAAAATTCAATAGGTACAGTTTTCCCTCTTTAAAATATAGAAGATAGGATAAGTATGAGAAATCAGACACAAATACACAAAATTATCGCCATCTAATCAAAAACCAAACTTTTACATGCTTCCTTTAAGAAAATCTAACACATCAACGCATATCCTTATACCAACTTCTCCTCCAGTATGTACATACGTAGAGACCCATGCATAATGGAAGCAACACAATATACAGTTCAAAACAGAGTAGTATATGATACGGAGTACAGAAACAGTGGACGATGAACCGAACCGGGTCGGTTCAGTTCTTTGGACCGAGCTGGTTCACGAGGGCGAGGGCGTTGCTGGTGACCTGCGCAACTTCCACCACCTTCTTCCGGACGGCAGTGCGAACGGAGGGGCCGGCGAACTGGGCGAGCCCATCGAGGCAGGTGGTCTCGTCGGTAAGTGCGGCGCTGACCCACGTCTGCACATTGTTAAGATGCCAGGCGAACCTGTTACGGCGGGAGTCGGCGAAGCCGGCCATGGCGGCCATCTCCTTCACCGACCGACGGAGCCGGTCGACGCCGTCGCGTAGGGTCTCGATGCAGTCGCGCACCGCGCCGGCCTCGAGGCTATTCCGGGACCCCCTGGCGGCGGCAGAGGCCGACATGCGCCCGACGAAGGCCGAGGCGGTCCCGGCGCGGTCGGCGCTGACAGAGAGGGCCGCGCGGGCGAGGGCGAGCTTGCTGCGGTGCACTGCCGGCGCGTACACCGCCAGACACTGCTCGCAGAGGTTGGGGTAGCGTGTGCGACTGCAGGCGTTGCGCACGAACTCTGCCGTCGAGGAGGCTACACCTCCGGCGATGGACGAAAGCAGGAGAAGGAGAAACGCAAGGGCGAAACGACCCATGGCTTGCGTTAACTAAACTTAACTCACCGATAGGCGATTTCGGCGTGGAGGGGTTTAAATAGAGGTAAGGCCGAGACAGAGGGTTAATTACTAATAAGAGAGTTGTTATGAGCCGCATGGGTTCACGAATGGTCCGGTTCTCTTGTTCCATGCAGGTTTCACGTGATTGCGACATGACCAAAAATACAGGCCAATTCATCACAACTGAGAATTACTTAATTTTGTTATAGAATTAGTTATAATAAATTGGTTAAAAACTTAAAATTTGTATGATAAATTTAACAATTAATCGTTTTTGAAATATACATTTGAATCTGTTTTACAACTTTTCGTCCTAAGAAAAATATAATAATAAATAGAAGATTCATACATATCCGGAACATCGGTGAATGGGTTCAATGTCTCTTTTATAAGATATTAGATATAGCTACGCCCAACCACTCGCTGACTTAATCCGAAAGCAAGGGAATGGTGTTTGAACATCTAGCGAGATGTACGTTTTTCAAATACTAGTAACAATACCATTTGCGAGATATAAATTGGGCAAAAATTAAAAAGATGCCTCCTGATTTTATCTAAGAATTCCTTTTATTCTAGTGATATTGTAATAACTATCGATTATATATGTTGTAACAACTACTACCAGTTGTATATACTATAAACACATAAGTTTAAAGTTCAATTTAATTAAGAATGAAATATATGATTTTTCACATTTTAAAAGCTACTGAATAGTTACTGTATGTTGTAACAACTACTAACAGCAACAACACATAACTAAATCATAAACTCTAAACTTTAAACCTTCACTTTTAAATTTTGAACACTATTATATTAAAATATTCTTCACTTTTAAAATTTGAATTATATTAAAATACTCTTTACCGACTTTATCAAAATCATTTAAAAATAATTATAGCAGCCAATAAATAATTGTTACAACACTATAATAATATTATATCAAGTATTACACATTATAACAACATAATAGTTTCTATACGTTATAACGACATAATCGCTTTTGTACATTATAGTAGCTCATCATAATTACTACAATAGCACTAAAAATAAAGAACACTATAATAACTAAATAGTTTCTACACGTAGTAGCAATTACTCTTTTATATATTATACAACAATGATAGGATAAGAGAGATTTTGACAACAAAATATATGAGGGAATGTCTTTTTAATTATTTTTTAAAAAAATACTAATTTGATATTTCTTTTAATTTGGATCGTTCTTTTGATTTTTGTCTATTAATCAACCAATGAGCAAATAACTGCCTATCAACAGGGTAGCGATGGCCAATGCAAATGAAGGCAAGGAGGCTCTTACTAAAGGGGGAGATTCAACAAAAATAAAGGGAAGGCACTGCACTCGCATATCCAAATAATACAATTTAAGGACCTTGATTCCTAAAAGCTTTAAATTTAAATCATTGAGAACATAGTTTATTTAGGTGATAGGTGCCGAGGATTGAATTCCTGGCTTGAAGTCAGCTGTAGAGTTCAGTTCAACTGTAGAGTTCTTTTCTATTTCACGTGGAGGATTATAAAGGAGAAGTTGCATTTGATTGAAGGTATAGACATAACAGTCCCTGGATTTATGAGAGAAGTTTCATGAGTTTTCTATACTTTTATTAATGGCCTAAGATTGTTATCAAACGCAGGCAACATTGACAAACTCATAGTAAAGTAATAAATTAACAGGAATAGTCATTGAGCAAATTTTGAAAGACAAAAACTGGGGAACTTTCGAAGTGTTTGGGTACAAAACATTCAAATAATCAACTAGTGATAGACTTCATCGCTACCTGACATTGTTTAGACATTGTAACGACCGCCTCTGCTTGACTTGTCCCTTTTGGAGTCATCCTAAACCAAAAAGTAAATGAGATCAAATTAATGAATGTTAAAATTGGATGATGCCGCCATTTCATTTTGTTATCTGTTCAGAGGAACTAGTAGATTCGACAAAATTGTTCAAAAAATGGATCCAGGTCTATTGCAAAATGCATGGAAGCTCATGGCATGAGATAATAGACAACATATTAGAGATACAAGTTGAGAGGGTATGTACGTGGAAGCTGTAGGCAATCTTATCATTAAAGTCGATGATTTCTTTCCACTTCCTTCCGATACTCATCTGCATCAAATGACTTCATAGTGTTAGCTTGATACTGCAAGGAAATAAAGCTTCTAATACACTAAAATAGGCTATGTCACTATGGAAAAGAAAAGAAAAATCAATATGGCTTGACCAAATGATGGGTTCATTGACCAAATCATAGAGTTAGCTTGATACTGCAAGGAAAAATTGATCCTCATGTAGTCACCCTTTAATTAATCCAAGGTTAAAAGCATAAAATTGAATAAGCAGGACAAGTGAATATCTCTGAGCTCACTTTGGTTATACTGCGAATACATTTTACACATCAAACATCAAGAGGCTCAGAACAAAAGCCGAAATAGAAGGATTTTCTTTCTACAATAACACCAGAAAAAGTATCTGGTAAAGAACCAAGGTACCCCACTTGGTTAATCACAAACCATTAACACAAATGAAAGTAAAAGAAGTATACCACATTGCATATCTTAGTGCTAATATAGCTAGAAAAGCATAAACAATAAAACAGTAGAATATATCATAAACTTGTATTTAAATTGAGAATCTACGTGCAAGAAACATGATGTTGTATAACACTTGATTTTGCTAAAAATATAGCATACACCTCTCAAGTTGATTGAGAGTACCTGAACAGCTTCATTGTTTGCAGCCTTAGTCCACAATGCAAGCTTGTCCTGCCTTTGGCGCACACTAGCAACAACTCCACATATTTCCTCACTTTCATCAAATTGCTCTCCAATCAAAGCCATCAACTGCATAATTGATTTTCTAGACCATGTATTAGTGTTGGGTTGTAATTTTTTGTGCTCCAAACTATAATTTTTTTAATACAAACATGGATATAAATCCAAACCAAAAAAATGAGTTTCTCCAAAAGGAATTAAAAACAATTGGCGCACCGTCTCTAGCCACGTGTTGTCAAGAGAGACCTTGCTAGTACATACAAAAGACCATTTTCCACCATTTGCGCATTCAGGGTCTTCCCATTTGGGTTCTATCCCAGTCTTGAAACAGTGGAAGTCAGCATTAGCAAGCAATTTGCTAGGGCGAAATATTTGATCATGCAGGCTACAAAAATATGTCAATCATTTAGCAAATTGGAACTATGAAAAAAAAATTACTAGTATTTATTTTAGAACAAGATGGTGAATGGCATTTATTTAACCATTTAAGAACATCTAATCATCATGATATTATGCATCCTCCAGATGTTCTTGAGTGATAATAGCCAAAGAGGCTAAGTAACTCAGAAATCTCCTAATGCAATGAGCTTCCACTCCTATCCTAAGGATTTAGAATTAAATTACTGCACGAGATTTATGTTTTACCAAATGAGTTTGAAGTTGATTATTTACCAGGAAAAGAAAAAGAGCATCTGGGAGCAAGCTTTTGAAAAATGGAAAGTCATATCATTCAATAGGCAAAGGACTGACTAATAGCAATGTGCTAATAATTTATTTCTAAGAATAATAAAATCCAATTTTCTATTTACCAACCATTAATAATTCTAAATATGCAAATTTACATTCATTTATATATGCATTGTTGCACCATACACATATTCTAAGTTCTATTTTTTGTATCTGATTCAACTGATGTCTTTCTGATGTGCATCCCAGAATTTAAAAGAATGTGAAGAAAATGATTCCAGAGATATCCAGACTGAACCTGAATAGTTTTGCATAGAGAAGGAAATCATAAGAGTGCCAATGTACCACTAATAAGCAATAACATTTCAAGTTTCACTAAGTGGCAATAATCCCAAACAATTTCAGGTATTAGAAAAGATCCTAATTTACGACAATGCAGATTTTTCTCAAATGCACATCCAAAAAATTTCATTCCGCTTCACTAACAAAATGAATTTGTCCCATCTATTTCAGGTCAGTAGCATGTCTTCTTATCCTTCATTAAGTTCAAACCAAGACTATATCATTATTAATATTCAAATCAATTATTTTTTTAATTAGATTAACTAAAATTTTGTTTACCTTCTGCAATGATCCATTCTCTTCTAACTATAGAATCTAATAGGCGCCTTTGAACATATCCATATCACCTCCGCCTATTTTCTCACATTTTATTATTTTGATCTGCACCTAATTTTAATAATCACATACGGGATTGATCGTGATCTAAAATCAATCAATAACTAGGGTTGTGAGAACAGAAATATTATCCAAATTTGAACCAAAAGGGTGCAGGGGTACAGTCAAGCGGTTGATTAAGATCAGGAATTCAAAAGACAGCATATCGAAAACAAGTTTAATATTATAGATTAGAGGTAACAACTCGAGTAAAATCGAGCAAGCGACCTAGAGAGAGAGATCGCACCACCAGAACTCCTCGACGGTGTCAAAAGTGTAGACCTGGCGAAGTGAGGATCCCCAGGCTGCGCCCTGCTTGGACTTAGATAGGTTATCGAACCAGAACGTCCACTTCCTCTGCAACTGATGGGGCACGCCGTCTCCACCCTCAGCCCCAGCGCTCATCGCCGCCGTCTCCGCCATCTTCCTTTCTTCTCTCCTCCTCTATCGCCTTCGAGGAACCGCCAATCGGGAAAAGAGACAATCACGAAACAAGGGCTCCGTCATCGACTCAACGCAGCCCTATATGGAAAGAATGACCCCGGCCCTACATGGAAAGAAGCCCCCGGCCCGGCCTTCGCGTTTTTCATTTTGTATAGAAAAGTCAATTATTGCGTGTCTCCTATTAGGAGCATTAAATATTAGGACAGTGCTATTTGACCAGAATTTAACCAGCCAGAATGTACTTGGTAAGTTATTATCAAAGGTATTTTAGTAATTTCATAAATACATATTAATTACATACATGCTTTATAATTCAATTCTGGTTGGCCTGATTCTAGGCAAACAGATTTATCGTAAATATTAAATGTCCGCCCACGAATTTAATATTCAACTTAATACAAACTTATTTATATTTATTCGGTCAATTATCAACTCATTAATATATTCATAAACCTTGTGGAAGTGCCCAGTTATTAAGGGTTATAATAGGATAGGGATCAATTTCTGACGGACTCATATTCTTAAAGAAAAACTTCTCATCAGCTATAAGTTAATCTTATGATTTATCTTCTTTCATATAACCTAGGGACGAATTGTAAGAGTCATCTGGATGGACATAGTCACCTTTTACTACAATGAACAAAAATCATATATCCCCACGAGGGTACCTAATTGGGTAGAGGGTGATATATTTGTTACAATGGAGTAAGGATCAATTTCCAATGCCTACATGCCCTTGAAGAAAAACTCCTCCCACCCCCTAACTACTTGATGGTAGGCTATAAGCTGACTTTGTGATTTATCTCCCATTACATAACCTGGGGATAGCCTGTGAGGGGCGTCTGAGATGAGCATAATCATCTTTTTACTACAATGAACAAATATTATATGCCCCTATGGAATAACGCAATTGATTTATGTAAGGGATTATTGCCAATAGGCTTGGAGGCAATTCCCAGTGGATGTAGAATATACCGCTAGTTACCTCAACCCCTCCTATCATGTGTAGTTGTTATTGGGCAAAGCTCTCATGATTTACCTTCATTCCATACAGTGGGGGACCATCCTGGAGGGATTACCGACGTGACGATTTCACCTTTTGTTGCCAATTGCTGCCAATGAACAAGATTATATAATCGTAGAGTGTATTCCTAAGCAATCAAGGTTCAATTCCCACACAGGACACACCTACAGTGATTGAACTGTTAGGATCAAAAGAATTAAAATATCTCTACAATAGTATGATATTATCCACTTTGGGTCTACGCGCTCATGATTTTATTTTTGGGCTCTACCCAAAAGGTCTCATACCAATGGAGATTTCTATTGGTCCCGGTGTGGCCGACAAGAGGGGGCGAATTGTCTGAAATTACAATTATATACTTTCTCAATCTTTCGACTTAGGTTAGACAAACACTCAATTAAAGTAAAACGGAATAAAAAAAAGTATGAGACAACCAGATTTCCTTGGTTTGTAATAAGAAGATTGCTACTCGAAGACAATGAAAGTTCACTAATATCTCCTTCTTCTACAAGTGAATCTTAGAAGGCAGAAAAGCCTCATACACGCGTTGAAGAACAAAAAAGAAAGTACATAATATGGAAATGAAGTACAGAAGGTGTGTTCGAGTGTTGTCTCAAACTCTTATGATCAAGGCACTATTTATGACCCTCTGGTTGAAATAGCCGTTTTGATGACGTGACACTTCTGGGTGCCTAGACCCGATCCGAGTGCCTCCAGCGATTCAATTTCTATCAGCTTTGCAATGGCTTGGGGATTGAATTTTATCCCTACTTGAGCGCCTGGACCAATCTGGGGGCTTAAAGTGTTGCTGACGTGGACTCTAACTGAAACTTCCCTAAATCTACTATTGAATAGGTAGATTTTTTTTTTACACCTTAAAATATACGAACGTCTCAAAAGGAAAGCTCTCAAAACTCATGCATCATTTCCAAAGTTTATTAAAGTCACACATTAAGTTCTCAAACAGTAAACCACTAGTAGATGTCAAACACTTATCATTGAGGTTTAGAGTTTATTCTCCTAAAAGAGAACAAAGCAACTAACTAATGCGGAAGCATCAACTAGAAGGTCTTTGGGTTGTACTGCTATCGTCCCGAGCCTGCTTACTAGTCAAAGCCACCTATGCCATTTGTCCTAACACTTGTAACAATCCATACTATGAGTCTAAAGGCTCATGTAACCATTTATTCTAAGGTAGACATATGTTAAACAATTCTAAATTTAACCTCTTGCATAGCATAGACATAAACATGGTTCTATCATTGTGTCTAGTTTAGTAACAACTTGCATGACATAAACATAAACACTTTGTTAAGCAACATATATCAGGTCATATGTAGTAAAATAAATTATGCTAACCTAAAACCTAAACTCAAACATTTGTATAACATAGACATAAACATGGATTTTCATATTAAAACATATGTTAAACAGTTTTAACCTTAACTACTTGCATACATATAAACATGATTTTTCCATAAAAGAAACATATGTTAAATAATTTTAACCTTAACTTTTTGCATAGTATAAACATAAACATGAACAATTTATTAGGGCTTAGTTGCATGTAGTGGCACTGTAACTTAGGTATTTAATCAAACACATCCCTTAGAGCTAGGTTGGTAGAGATTTGAACCTCAGAACTAAAACCACTATCCATACATAATTTTAGGCAAGCTTCTCGGGCATAGGTCCCCAGTTCATAATTGACTCATAGGGGTTTGAATCTCGGAATGAAAACCACTACCCATACATAATTTTGTGCAAGTTTCCTGAGCGTAGGTCCCCGGATCATAACTAACCCATAAGGGTATGAACCTTGGAACGAAAATCACTACCCATACATAATTTTGCGCAAGCTTCCCGAGCAGGTCCATGGTTCATTACTAATCCATAGGGGTTCAAACCTCGGAACGAAAACCCCTACTCATACATTGTTGTTAGCAAGCTCCTTAAGCTTGCCTAGTTCATAACTATTAGTTAGAGCCCTAGAGTCAATCATTTGATGATTGTATTATGGACTTGTTGTATCATATTCTTATATAAATAAAGA
>JBBMJZ010413116.1:7147805-7164323 GCA_037833815.1 Zingiber zerumbet | reverse complement strand
TATTTAATCGACTTTTGTAAATTGGTTTAATTTTAAAGAACACGTGAGTTAAATTTGGATTAATAATGTTAAACTTCATTTGCAATCCAAGTTTAACTTCTATAGAACACATGAGTTACTAGGAATGTTCTGTACTTGTATAAAATTTTTGTACAGGGGAGACAGAACGAAATTCTAAGTAGCACCCAACAGATCCTCCATTAAGTCGATTAATCCATTATAGTGTCTACATGTTAAGATTAATGGCTCTCTTCTTAGATTCAAATAGTACCATCAATTGACTAATCTCCCTTATCAATTCATTGATCATGACTCATCAACTACCTAGTCAACTAATATCCCTTATTAATCAATGGATACCTTGACTTCAGTCAACTCTAAGGCTAAGTCTTATCTTGCCCCATTTGTTTAGGACTTCCTCATTTTTTTAGTATAAGTTTGACCTTGACTTATTAAGACTTCCAATTCTTAGATACTATATTTCTAAGGCTTTGTCATTTTCCTAGTATAAGTTAACCTCAACTTACTAGGACTTCTATTTCCTAGAGACCTAGCCTTTGGGATTTTATCCTTTGTCTGGTGTCAATCAAGTTTGACTTACTAAGACATCCACTTGTCCAACCTCAAGTCAACCTTAACTCACTAGAACTTTCAGGTGTCCATCCTTAGGTCAACCTTAACTCATCAAGAATTTCACTTGTCCAATCTCAATTCAATCTTGACCCATGAGGTTTCCACCTGCCAAAAGTTACTCCTCTAAGACTTAATTTATTGACATCCTTTCAACTTGATTTGTTGGAACTTCATCCTTATCTAGCATCCGATCACCCTTGAGCTATCAATACTGTATCATTTGTCAAATATTCAATCTTTCTTGACTTTCCTGAACTTCCATCACTTGCTAAAAATTTAATCTTCCTTGATAAATTTAAACTCTCATCACTTATCAAGTATTCAATCCTCTTTAATCTACCTGGAATTTCACTACCAACACTTGTTGGGCTTTTCTCATGTCAATTCCTTATTGGTCTCCTCATCTCACAATGCTTATTAGACTTTCCACTTGTTAACTAACCCTATTGGACTTTTATATTGTCAACTCTTTATTAGACTTTCTATCTGCTAACTTTATATTAGGTTTTCTACTTGCCCGTACATATTGAACTTTCTACTTTTCCAAATGTTTGATTGACCTTAATCGAATTAAACTTCATTCAATGTTAAATATCTAGTCAATCTTAATATACTTGACCTATCAACCTAATTTAAACACACTTCAACATTATTACCGAAAATATTATTGCATAAATATATTGTTCAAACATCAGCACACAACCCTTGATCTATCAAGATTAAGTTGAGCCTAGTTGCACCAACATTTGGTACATATAAGATATTGAAGGACTTACAAGCTAGATTTTAGGGAGTGGAAGATAAAAGGCATTGAAGACTTGGAGGAATTAAAGCATGAGAGATTATGTATGTCAAATGTAATCTTAGTCTAATGCATTTGGGCAGCATCATCAAAGATAATGTGTTTAGCTAGGTAGGGGTAGACTATTTGATGGTTTGAGTGAAGCCTTCGACTTGGGAATTACTTATGTCACATCTAAGCCTACATCTTAGATTGGTCCTGAGACATTATGTAGGCTTATTGGAAATAAGCCAAGAGAAGGAGGGACCTCCAAGCAAATTAGTTGACGAGAGAGTTGCATCCAATCAGCTAGAAATTAAGTTCTTTGACTTAATTAAGAGTCAACTAAATACAAGGGTTCAAAATGAAAAATGTTTCTGTGTTAGCAATTCGTGATTGGAATTGGATATAATTAACTAGAGGCTAAATGAATAAAGTTAAAGAAATTTCTAGTCGAATACCCAAATACCTAGGTAGTCATTAGTTGCTCAATGACTAGCTTTGCCAAAGTCATCAATTGAAGGTGGTTTGCCCTCAAGGGATAATTGAGTTGGTTACTGTAGGATAGATATTACTATAATATATAAGGGGTTGAATCTCGGCAAAGTCAAGAATAATGTCTTTCCCGTAGTCGTCAACTATAGTTTCCCGATTTACCTCCTCACAAATAGTTGTGGGGTCGACCATGTAGAATTATTGGGGTGGCAGATTCTACCCTTTTGCGACAATCAATTGAAGGTGTTTTCAATCAACTAAAAGTGGGTAAAATATATCAATTGGGGCTCACTTATAAAATATCTCAGAGAGATTTGAGTTTTGAAAGGATGCATAAAGACATCTTAAAAATGACTATAATCTTAAGCTAATTGTAATAAGGTTGAAGGCTCAACTCAAGCTACATTTCAATTTTTTAAGAGAATTTATTCTAATTATAAATCATCCCAAGTGATATTTCAACTCAAGCAACATTTCATTTTTTCCTATTACCAATTGTTGAGGGTTTGGTTCTAATAGAACCTTTATTAGGGTGACTTACTAGACGAGTCATTGGTCTTGGATTAATGCTATCGTCCACTCCTTTAGATAAACAGATCATAAAAGCAGGGTCTTTGAGCCTCATTAAATGACTGGTTTAGCATTTTTTTTTGTTGTCTTTCATACATTTTCATTACATATTCTTGAGATGAACAATGCAGTACTTGAGCACTCATGCATCTAATCATTTCATCATTTATATTTATGAGAAAAAAATTAAATTAGGTGAATTGACTAAAAGTCAGGCCATCAGTGATTCTACAATGATCCTACAAGTGAAATCAAGTAAGTCGTTACTTACATTTGAATTAGCATTCAACATAGATGGTTATGCAAGAGAACAAACACAAAAGAAGGCCACCATTCTTCAACAGAGTAAATTTTGGATATCAAAAACCAAGAATGAAATACTACTTACAGTGAACTTTAAAGTTTGAATGTTTTAAAATAAAGTACTTTAAGGTGCCACTTGATAATAATGATAAAGAAATCAACATAATTGGTGAAATGGAGAGGTGAAAAAGAAATCTCAAGCAAGTGCAAAAGAAATCATCAAACTCTAATACGGTGTACCAAAGGAATAATCAATCAAAGCGGGGAGATTCTAGAATGAAAAGAAGTTGTAAGAGAAAATTATAGAATTGCATGAAAGAAATCAAGAATCAATGATTGCTAAAGCATGATATTCTCATGAGATAACTACAAAGCTTAAACATGAAAAATGGACGTGCAGTCAATCAAACACATGGGAGATTTAAGGAAATCCAACAATACCCAATTTCACTTGGAGAGTAAGTAATAAATAATGAGTTAGTTTGATTCACCTCGAAGAAACTTCCACACACACACTACTTTAGATAATGGTGATGTCTACAAGGTATCGAGAGATCTCAAATCACACGAAAAAGTGAATTGAATTGTCAAGGAGAACAACAAAAAGGGTGTAGCATTTGTAGCTCTTCAAGAGGAAATGATGAGAAGTTCATCATTGTCATATCCTGAAAGTGCTGAAGAAGAGCAAGTTGCACTTTTAGTAAGGAGAACTTGAGGAAAAAGAAAAAGAAAAAGAAAATTGAGCACAAATAACATTAGGAAGATTCTCAATGCCAAAAAGGAGAATAGAATGATAGTTAAGTGTTTTGATTGTAATGAATAAGGCACTTGAAATGTGATTGCTCAAATTATAAAATAAAATTAAAAAAAAAAAGTGAACGAGTAGAAGAAGCAATATGCCCCCGGGACTACTTTTGACAGCGCACCTTCAATTTCCAAAGAAGAACAAGAGACAAGGCTCAAAAGCAACTACCTTGCACTAATGGCGATAGATGGAGTCTACACCTTTAGCAAAGAGGAGGACTATAGCAACAATGAAGAGGGAGCTTTGTACAAAAGTTACAATGAGGTCAACTCTCCCTTAGTTGATGAATTATTTGATATGGTAGCTAGTTTATCAAATTCTTTGTAACAGGGTAAGGTCATAAAATAAGAATTGCAAGAAATAATTAAAAGCCCTAAAACCACAAATCAACTCCCTATCACCACCTCTTGATGAATCACATATGTAAGAAAAATCACAGGTAAAGGAACTTGAGAACTAAAAAAAATAAAAAAATAAAAACCTTGTGGATGGCCTGACAACAATTGTCATAGGAAATTCTCATGCGAGTCCAAGTATTTAGATATGAACATTAAAAGTAAAAGAGTAAATTTTAGTATGACTAGCCTAGGACATGAATCAAGGCAAATGAAAAGGTTTATTCTCCTATTATTCTATTATAATTGGGGGTGGATCAATCCCAAATTAAAATCAATTTATATAGGCCATATACGAATGCAATCAAAAAGATCAATAAATTTCTTAGAAAATGAATAACTAAGAAATACCTAGTCAATCAAGTTGGACACAATTTGTATTGGATTCCGAGTATGTAGCTTCACTCCAAATTGCTTTAAATGGACCAACAAGTGGGGAAGAATGGTGAGTTCATCCCTATTGAGTTGTATTAGTGCAATCATCCCCCAAATGTTTCGATATTTGACGAGTATTTAAGTTTAGGCAAATCAATTAGATCTTACTTGTGCGACAAGTTTTCAGAAAAAAGTCCAAGGAGGTCGAGGGTTAGATTCTTAGTAAGGAGAAGTCCTTGCGGATCGGACTACTGGATGCAAGGAATATAAGTCTAAGGAGGTCGAGGGAGGATTGAATTCTTAGAAAGGAGAAGTCCTTATAGATTGAACAAATAGATGCAAGGCATGGAAATCTAAGGAGACTGAGGGTCGAATTCTTCACAAAAGGAGCCTGAGCATATCGGAGATCAATGCAATGGTGGATGAAGATTCGGAGATGAGGAAGCTCTAAGCACAAAAATCTAGGGAACGGGATATTTATCTGGCATGAGGTACTCATGGGTCGAGGGTAGAGGAGTTAGGTATATTTTAGTAATTAGGATGGCTAAAAATAGTGTATCAGTCGTTTAGTTAATTCTACCAATCCATTGATACATTACAAATGGGAAAAGGTTTTGAGATTGAAGGATTAAAGTGTGCAAACACTAACTTAGGGTTTATCATTCGATTGCTAGTTTTCAATAGTTCGACTACTAGACTAAACTCTGAATTTGGGATTTACGTAGTAACCCTAAGCCCCAAATAGAAATATTCGGATAGCATGGATAGAAGTCAACTACTATGTTCTAGCAATCGATTGTAAATCTATTTTAGGCGAACATAATGCTCTAATATGACTGATCAATTCAAATGATGACTAGCAATAGATTGCTAGAACCTAGCAATCGATTGGTAGCTTATTTTGGATGAACAGAATGCTATCAACTCAACTAATTAGTTCGACTGAAGGTCACTAATCGATTAATGATCTCTAGCAGTCAACCGATATTCAAAAAATAAGATATCATCAACCGTATATCCAGAGTCATTGATCGTTTTAATGGTCATATCAGCAGTTAAATCTCCATAGTAGTCGATTTGGGATGATAGCAATCGATTGGTGATTGTAGAAAGGTGTGGAAAGCAACCAAATTAAAGCATGTTTAAAAGGGCATTTTGTTGTCTTCTTAAATACATCTAAGCTACAATTCTCTTGCTCAATTGAAGTTCAAAGGCTTTCATTCTCAGCAATCTTCAATCGAAAAAGAGGAAGAGCTCTTGTGTAAAAAGTGCAACTCATCTTGTCTCTTCTCTCTAGTTGCTTTCATTGTGTTGAAAATTATAATACTATTTAAACGGTGTCTCTTCCTCTGGATTTGATCCAAGAAAGAGGAAAACTCTAATGGTGTTAGTTGTTAGCACTAAGTCTTAGACGTAGTCGCCTTGGGAAGCTACAAACCAAGTAAAACCCAGAATGTTAGCATTTAGGTCTTATTTAGTTATGATTATTTCAAGTCTTCTGCTATGCAATATCATCAAACTGATCGGAGCTATTAACTATCCCCTTTTATAGCACGCTTAGGTTCTAACAAGTGGTATTAGAGAAAGGTTTATCCAAAGGAATTACAACCAAAAGAGCAAGCAGAATGGCGATGCAAGAGTGCTATAACACTACACGTCCTCCATTCTTCGACAGAAATAAAATTCCTTACTAGAGGAGTCGTATGGAGTACTATTTGATGACCAACATTGACATATGGTTGGTGGTGACTGAGGGATTAGCACTTCCTATTGCAGATGATGGCAAAGTTCTAGAATCTAAGATGGACAGCTAAATAGAGAAAGAAGGTATAGCCCAATGTAAAGGCAATGGTAACTCTTTAGTGTGAACTTGCTATATAACAACTCAAAATAGTTGGTCCATTTTGAAGTGCCAAGGATCTATGGGAGAAACTAATTAAACTTAATGAAGGTATGAAAGAATCAAGAATTGCCAAAAGGGTTCTCTTCTTAAACCAAATGTAGAATCTTGCAAATGGTAAGTCAACTTCATGGGAAATTCAAGGAACTCCTCAATGATCTCCATTCAGTTGGAGAAAGTGTGAAGAATCAAGATCTCATCAAGAGTGCTTTAAAATCTTTCCCAAGAAACTCTTTATGGTAATCAATGGATGATGCCTATAAGGTTTCAGGGGATTAATCTATTATTAAGTTAGATGAACTCT
Organism: Zingiber zerumbet; assembly: GCA_037833815.1. Taxonomy (NCBI): domain Eukaryota; kingdom Viridiplantae; phylum Streptophyta; class Magnoliopsida; order Zingiberales; family Zingiberaceae; genus Zingiber; species Zingiber zerumbet. The sequence continues at coordinate 7,157,762 of JBBMJZ010413116.1, read as the reverse complement.
TTTGCAAATTAGAATTTCATGAATAAGCTAATTAAATCCATAATGCGAAAGGTATGTCTTTTATTGTAGGTGAGAAAATCAAGAAAAAAGTAGAGAAAAGAAAAAGGAAAAGAAGAGTCCATATCTGATAAGGAAAAGGGAAAGGGAGTCATAGTGACAAGTCATTGAGCAAAATGACAAACTTTATTCAAAAAATGATGAGACACTCTCAAAAGTACAACAAGAATGATGTAAAGAGAATCTTCAGTGAAAACAAAAAAGGGGTAAGTCTCTGGTAAGATCAAAATCTTATGTAGTTTGTTACGAGTGCAACAGGAAAGGGCATTACAAGGTCAATTGTCTGGATTTGAAGAAGCAAGAGGATAAGCCAAAGAAGAAGAAGGCTTTGAAGGCTACATGAGATGATTCATCTTTAAGCTTATCAGAAGAAGATGAAGGTAAAAAGAATAGCCATTTGACACTTATGGCATTGAACGACATTGAAAGCAGTGCGGGTGAAGAGGAAAGCCATGAAGAAGATGTAGTGTTTTCAAGTGAGTCATTATCTAATAATGACAAGGTAATTTATCCAAAATTAGATAAATTATATTCTGTCATTACATGCTTAACAAATGTTTTGTCAAAATCAAAAGGTAGAGTTAAAGTTTTACAATGTGAATTAAAATCACTTAAAAATTGAAATGTGTCATGTGTTACTTGCATACATTATGAGAATGCCACTACTCAAGTTGATGACCTTAAACATAAAATGCATCCGTGAAATTATAAGTAGAAGATCTTACGAGTGCAATAGAAAAGTTCTCTTCAAGTTCTAAATATTTAGACATGATTCTAGGAGCTTAATCGGTTGTTTATAATAGAGCTAGATTAAGGTATAAACCAAAGCAAAAGAAAATGAAGTTTATGTCTTTGATTAGTAGAAATAATTTTTATGAAACTAGAATTGTGCAAGCATGGGTACCCAAGCAATTTGTTTTTGATGCTACTGGATCCAAAATTTGAATACCAAGACATTTAGTCTTTCGTATTTGAGTAGGAATACACCAAGGGGCAGCTTCCAACAATATGGTTCATAAATAGTGAATGTTCCATATATATAGAGAGGGACTCAAAGAAGCTCTCATCACTAAATAAAAAAAATAAAGGTATTATTTCTTTTGGTAATAATGGAGAACTCAAGGTTGTAGGAATAGTCGACATTGATATTTCTTAATAATTTAAGATAAAAAAATGTTTTACTAGTAAAAGGTCATGATTTTAATCTTTAAGTGTTAGCCAAATATGTGATTCTAGATATCAAGTTAAGTTTAACTCATCTCAATGTCTAATTAAGCATAGTAAATTGAACACTACCATACTCATATGTCATAGAAAAGAAAATATTTATCAAGTTAAGTTATATAATACTACTAATGTGTTTGCTAAGTGTTTCGTATGTAAAGAAGAGGAGACTTGACATTGGTACCGAAGACTTGTTCACATCAATATGAGGAACATCAAAAGATTATCAAAGAGAGAGTTGGTCCAAAGATTGTCAAAGTTAAAATTTTAAAAGGATGAACTATTATTATATTTGAGATATGTCCTAAGGTAAATCTCCTTAGATATTATATAAATAAATTTACTATTTGAGTATACATTCTCAATGTATATGATTGAAGAATCTTGAACTCATTTATAAAATTCATAATATTGTTCATAGCATGAGAGAGTTTGTGATTAAATCGTAACTAGTGTGCATCTTTACATGTATAATTATGAATGTATCAAAATATTCCCTAGTCGATAAATTAATGAGTTCAGACATTATCGATTCTGAAAAACTATCACATGTTATACTCCTTGCTTTATTCAAGTAGTTGCTTCTCACTATTTAAAGGCATTGGGATGTTAAGAGTTAAATGTAGATCCTAATTAAGGGAAACTAATTCATTGAAGTGACTTGTCATGAAACTTCATATATTTATATACATATATGCATATGTCAATGAAGATCTTATTGCATCTCAAGTGTAAGTTTCCTTCGACTTAAGGTATTCAAATCATCTTGATCATGGAGACTTATGCTTTGACATCTTAAGTAAGCATCTTCTTGGAGGTGTGAACCCGGGATGATTGGAAATAAGTCAAAGTATCTGAAAATGATTAAGTAGTCACAAAGATTCATCACTCCTTTTATTATGAGATGCATACCCTATGATCTCTTATCAGGATTAATACTTGTAAGTTTTTGGCCAAAGCATTACATGTCAAGAGGATGGTCTTCTTGGGCATGTGTTTAAGTAATTTAAATTTGTAGGATAAGAAACTACTACTTAGGTTAGGTGTGATATAGTCAGCCTAGTAAGGACTAACACATAAATCATATTCTGAACCAAGTGAATATAAGATGAATAAAAGGAATAGACGCATAAATAACTATAGCTATTGAAGGGTTCATAAGTGGTTCTAGAATCAACTATTATTTTTTGATTAACTGAGGATCGTTATGTACTATTAAGTCTCACTCATGATCTATTTATAATTAAAAGTTAATTATGAACAGCTAACATAAACTAGGAATTTATTGGGTCAAACACACTAGGAGTATATCTAAAAGATTTAAAATAAGTTTAAGAATTGAATTCTTAGATTGAGAGAGACTAAGTCTGATAAGACCGGATGAGGAGCAAACATGGGAGGTGTTTATCACAACAAAAGTGATGGTGGGGCATTTCTCTTGTAGTCAAGGTTAGATTCATTATGGTTTAATAATAAACCAAAAGGATTTGGTTTATTTATGAACCAAAATGGTTTAATGATAAATCAAAAGGGTTTGGTTTAGTTGTGAACCAAGATGGTTTAGTTTTGAACCAAACTTAATGATAATGGATCGGGTTGCTATTGGACTGTTGCCACTGAGACCAAAAATCAGTAAGCGAGTAGAATATATCCGTCACTGTGTAGCTGCATTTCGGGTGTCCCCAAGATTCATTCTGGCAAGCAAATGTTGCTATCGAAACCCTAACGTCTTAGGGTATGTTTTGCCTTGTCGATAGTGACTTCGTGGATGCCAGATAGCGAGGAAAAGCTCCAGATAGCAGCTCTTTCCAGATCGAACAACTTCTTTATTGCTTGTTTCCCTCCCTTTGTGATGTTGGGTTGCCCTCACCGCTAGGTACAAAGTTGAATCAGAGATCTCTCTCTCTCTCTCATATCACTTCATTTCCATGCTTAGCTAGTACCAAACAGAGATGAAAAACTTATGTCTTAGTGAAAACGTCTTGAGGATATCTCGACATGAATATCAGTAGAGATAAACTTTGTTAAGATTGCTAGTTGATGTCGTTCCCACTTAACATCATCTAGAAAGTATAATTTTCTTTATGAAATTTATGTTCTATGGCTATGTCTACTCATGTTGTATTCTGCATGTGTGTGGTGTGCTTGTTGTAATAATTTAGAAAATTATTATATTTTTGCTGCTTGTTTAGGAAATAAAAATTTAAAATGCATGTAGAGACACCCAATAACTATGTGATGCATGTCAAATTCATAAGTAAACCAAAGCTACCCTTTGTTAAGAGGTATAGGCCATAAAGTCCTGATCAATTGGATTGGACAATGAATTCTTGGTCGAGTGGATTGGGCAAAGAAGTTGTAGTAGAGTAGATTGGATAATAGTGTAAAATATCGAAAATGGGTGAATCACCATAGTGAAAATTTTTAGAATTTTTAGAAATTTTCTGGAAATTTTTCGAAGACCGTATGGTGTCGGTTACAAGGATAAATATTGGGTCTCGGGAAAGACTGTTTAAGGTATCCCATTTAAACGAGGAAATGTTAAATATTTCTTTTATTTACTTCTTTTCCTTTGTTTCTTACCCGTGCCCTAAGTAACTCGACGCCGCCTCTTGTCCTAGAAACCGCCGAAGTTGCGGTTCCTTTCTCCTCCCACGCATACAAAACTGAGCCATCGTTGATCCCCTCTGTTCCTTCTTCTCTTTTCCTCTTCCTCACCAATTTCTTTGCTAACTCCACTTTTCCTTCCCCGATTTTCTTCTTCTCTTCAACTTCTCCACTGACGGCACCGCCTCTGCCCGATTTCCCTCCTTTGCCATCGCCCCTCGCCGTGGAGATCCCAATCGCTCTTCACCTCCTGCTCGCGTCGCCCTCGGTCGCCACAACCGACGCCGCTTCGATCTCCGACGGCCACGACCGAGCGAGGGCGCCCTAGGTGTCGCCCTCTCCCCTTATGGAGCAGCGTTGACGCTGCTACAGTCGTCGCCACCGTGTGCTGACAGTCGACATTGCCGTTGATCCACTTGAGCAGTCGACGATCGTCAAGATCCTCCTCACCAACGTCGATGATCCCTACTCTAACGGTGGGTAGAGGCTCTTGGTTTGGTTCTTCCTTCTCCCCTCACTGTTGACTCAACTCTGATGCTACCGTGCCCTAATTTTGCCATGCCTTCATTTTCTTCCACCAGAGGATAGGGTTTCCTTCATCTCTGTGGTAGGACATCGTAATGTCGTTGATCACCATGATGCTAGATCTTAGTTGTTGATGGTAAATTAGGCGGCTAGCAACACCTCTCCATTAATCACGACGGTACTCTACTGCTTGTTGCCACCGTAGAGGTAACAGTTATGATTTGGGTACTTGGTTTGGAAGGGAAATTGCTGATTAGGGTTTCTTTGTCTAGCAGCTGCTTACCTTGAATTGCAGTAGCCAACAACCCCTCATTCTAGCAGCAAATGGCCCTTCACCAGCAGAAATTAACGGCTATGAATTAAGGTAAGGAGTAGGGTAATGAAATGAATATTGTTATGTGTTTGAATTAGGTATGAGGTAGACTTCATGATTAGTATAATTGATTTAGGTTGGATTATTAATCTAATGGGTTGATTGGGGATTAGGTAACTAACCCTAATTAACCGTTGAATTTAACTTAGGTAGGTTGAGGTATATGGTTTAGGATTTTTCCATAAATTATTCTTAAGGATTTTATTTAGCTATTCATTTGAGTTGTAGCTAAATAAAAATGTATATATATGGGTGACATAGGACTTTGACGCAAGACGAGCATCTCGACGTCGGATTTGGACCGGATTGGACCTTTCTATTGGAGGCGGGTACTTTGACTTATCTTTTAGATAGTCATTTGATATGCATAGTAGTTGTTTAACAAGTAGTAATGATTATGTTTCATATTTGAATCGGTTTGTCACTACCGAATACCTGTTACATGCTTGTTTCTGCTTACCTGTTATGCATTTTATGTTAGTACCCACTTGATTATATATATTGTGGCAAAAAGGCAAATACGCTCGCCCCAAGCACCCCCGCCAACCCGTCCCAGGGCAAACATGGAGGAGGTAAATCACGGGTGGCTACTAGCCGGGCTATTAGCCTTTGGAATAGTGACTAGCACATAAGGAAGACATTTTATCTCGGCTTGGCCAAGATTTGAACCCCAGACTTCATTGTGGCAAGACCTCATGCGCTAGCCACTAGACCGTCCCGAGGGGACCACTTGATTATATATATGCTCATAGAGGTAGTGACATACCATGCCTTATTATGTTCAGGACCTAGGTTTTTATACCATGCCATATGATATATACCGGACTAGACATTTACCATATCTGACTCGTGTACCCAGACCCATTTATTTTTGGTACATGTTTTATAGAGGTAGATATGGTCAGGATTTGCATGTTTAGTGGCATGCACCATCTTGCATGATTGCATTCTGAACGATTGACAGCTCCATTATTGTTGAGCTCGTCGCTAGTTACATGGATCTACACACCCCACCACTCATGGGTTAGTAGTATATCAGGCAAGGTGTGTGGCAGCTATGCTCTGTTAGGTTCCGTTGGTCTGCTCTTGGGTAGGGGTGACACAGCGTGGTAGCCGGCAGACATGTTGCTCTGTTAGGCTCTGCTGGGTAGTGGTGACGCGGCGTGGTAGCCGGCATGACAGATTTGCTCTGTTTGGCTTCGTTGGTCTGCTCATGGGTAGTGTGACGCAACGTGGTAGCCGGCAGGGATCCCTCCTCTGGGTTGGCTCAGGGAGATGAGAGCATTGCGCTCCCCCATTTATGATTTGGGGTAGGAGGATAGGTGTACTCTGACAGCATCATGTCCACTCGGTCACTCATCAGGAGCAGTGACGGCAGAGTGCGCAGTTGTCACAACCCTACCCACTCGGTCTCACCATCGTGTGTGAGACGGTTGACTGGCAGTAGGGGTGACCAAGACATATCATTGGCATCATACGCATTGATGCATTTATTGCTTGTGTTTGTTGCACTTTATTGTTGCATATTGGATGAATGCATATGTTTGACATGCATACAGGATTTATGATACTCTCGGTCTGACGACCTTGTTATCCCTATACTAGGTCCTGGTTAGTACAGATACTCCCCATTTCCTTTTAGTTTGCATTTATCATTCTTATATCAGGAGACTGTACGCATAATTAGTGTTATTTGTTATATTTCTTACTATACATGTCAGTAGTTACCCGCTGAGGAGTTGACTCACCCCGTTAATATTACTATTTCAGTTGAGGCTGTCCGAATAGTTCCAGTCGTTATTTCCCTGCAGATCGCTAGGATGTTTGTTTGGACTTTTGGGTTTTCTTATTATATTATCTAGACTACGTTTTAGACTTGTACTAGTTTTGCTCTATGAATTATTGTATGGTCTTTTATTTGTCGATGGATTTTGATTTGGATATGTTCTGCTACATGCCTACCTGGACAGCAGAAGAGGTGAGTTGATTTTATTTTTCATCGTTGTGATTTGAGTTTTATGGGTGTAGTTGAGTAGGATATAAGATTTGAGTTTTATGGGTGTAGTTGAGTAGGCTATTTGAGATGATTTTCCTTATCGTTGCATTAGTTTAGTTTTACTATTAAACTGTGTGGTATGTTATTATATATATTGTTCCGGCCATGTTGGCCGAGGTATCTGGATTGTTGTAGAAAAGTTTCAGATTGTCACCCGTACAGGGAAGATGTTGTCGAAATTTCTTCGGGCAGGGACTACCTGGGCGTGACAAAAGCACTAGGTTGGTGTATGCAAACACCAACTTTCATCACAGTCTCATATGATTTCGGGTACATACACAATCACGAAACTACACTAACATGCATCACTGTCACTAACGTATGTCTTCATCGTCGCATTGCTTGTGTCATACTTGGCTCTCCATCTCCGCAAGCTAACTCTGGCCGACCTCCATGCCGGAAACACAACCCGAACTGGTAATCCCTCGTGAAGTGATCCCTCGCTGATGAGGAGGTTAGCATTCCATCACTCAGAACAGCGCCAAAATGTATGGTCCATGAAAACATCAGAACTGCGGCCACCACTCCAGAGATCAGGAGGAGATGAGTAGATTCCTTGAGTGTTTGGAGCAGAGTATTAGGGACATGTTAGATATAGGTCGGTTTGGTGCGGACGAGAGTCTCATTATCGAGTCGGCGATTAGTCGGGTTGGCAATTGACTACGACTAGACCACCTCAGGTGGGATTTAAGACTCTCCCTACAACGGATGAACAAGCTGTGAAGCTACAAACACAAAGAAGAAATAGAAGGGAGGCAAGACGAACTTTGACGAAACCACTCCGACTATAACTTACCGTATTCAGTTTTAACACAGCTTCCTTCCGGAGTTGGCCTTAATGATCCTTCTCTCAAAAATTTATTGGCATCTTTACAAGGCCAATCAGAGGTAAATTTTTTAAGTCAGATTTTTTTTATAAACCCTAACTGATGTGTTAAATTCAAGGGGGAAAACTTACAATCAATAAGCATCACAAAAGTTTCAGAAAATTAATGTAAGACCAATGAATTCCGATTGGAAGCATAACCTTGACCACAATGCCTGGCATAAAAATATTTGCCATTAAAAGTCTTCACAAGGAAACTATCAAAAGTGCCACGAAAATAATAAGTCTTCCATAAATTACTTATTCCATAACATCAAATAAACATGCAAATAGAAATGAAATCATCTGTTCTACATATTTGTGGTTTTTTAAATTTTTTTTTTTTTTTTTTATGTTTCAATGTCAAAATTAAACATCAAATACAACTCAACCAAGCATATAGACATTGTTCTTACGTAAGGAACATCAGCCAACACAGCTCCCTTAGATGTCTAACAGAGAACCCTAAGAACATCTTGCTTAATGAAATTCCATGCACTCCTAAAATCTGTCCCTACTCTCCGACTTCATTTCCGGTGCCTCCTTACTTCTTTTTAAGTTCATCAATTTTTTCTTCCAAGACTTTCAACTTGCTCAACAGAATTGCATTCCCTTCATCCATCATCTTAATCTCCTCATCTAGCTCATTCCTTTGGTTGATTAAGAAATCCATTTGTCCTATCATGACACCTTCCTGAACAGAGTCATGCCATTTGAAATAACCACAGTCACCGGCCATCTGCAAAAGAACAAACAAGTCATTCCCAGGAAAAGAATTTTGCAAGGTCTAGATAAATAAATGTAAGTCGTACTCTCCAATTTTTGCATCGCCAAAACCTTCTACCAGGAGTATTGTGTGTCCATGATGTGAACAAGTTGGCTGACAGTTGATGCGTGCATACCGGGCGATCTGCTTGAGCAATTGAGGTTATAAATGCTTCTTCCACTTCTTCATTTTCCACATCTGAAGGGAGCAGTAGACAAATACTGAGAATGTGAAAAGAAGCATTGTCCATTGTTGTGATTATTAACTAGTGCAACTGCTACTACAAATGCAGCATACATCAGCAAACTTTTATGTCCTCCTTTGCAAAGATTCTCATTTGATGGTCATCTTAGATTATCATCTCTTGCGGAACCATTTTCGAAGATGTTTAGTAAAAATTATGGAACCAAAAATGGTAATATGACATTTCCATCTTATTTTCTAACTATCAAGAACCAAAAACATAATGCCATTCAACTGTAAGGTTGGATTGGTTAGTCTCACCTTTGCTGTTCATGTCCTCAGTCATCTGTTTGGAGGATTCCATTTCAATGATCTCTTTAAGTTGGATTACTACTTCATCCATCAGAGGTCTCATACTGCTTGATGAGTTTGTGCACCTCAATGCTAGCTGAACAACCTTCCACACAGAGCTAGGGTCATAGTATTCGTTCAATCTTCTATCAACAAAATCTGCTTCACTGGCAACTCTCTGAGATACCCATTCGACAATGTGTTGTTGCCCTTCTCCACGAAGTATTGGAGGTTGGCCAGTAATCATTTCCAGAAGGATTATTCCAAAGCCATAAACATCACTCAATGTGCTGATGTGATAAGTATGGTAATACCTGAAAAAAAAAATTAACATCAAAAATGAATTAAAAAAGCAAGAAAAACTATCGTTACTTTGCCTTTTACTAGCAAATTAGTGGTGTGGTGACAGTATCTAATGTTAAGAATGAAAATGGAAGAACAAGTAGCACCTTGCAGATTAAAGAGGAAAAAATAATTTCTATGGACATCGTAGCAGATTCTAGGAATACAACATAAGGATTTATTTGCTACATACTTATATCTAATTGGTAAGTCATTGCAATTCCAAAAATTAAGCTTCATAGCATCTTCCAAACCATGTGTTAGGGAGATAGCACAGTTTTTATTGAAATATTCACATGTATCATCTCCAACATAATTGTAATAAAAAAAACAAAAAAAAAATTATAGTTTTCGAACATTTGCGAGATATCTTATTTTTAATTTGCATGTGATTTTTTTGTAAGTTGCCCATATGTGGTTAACAAAGTTGTCACTTTGCCAATCACACTGTCCATTTATGTGCCCATAAAATAGCTCATGAAGAATTCACTATAGATTTCTTTATTTATAAATTCACAACTTCCTTTGACACACCACACCATCTTCTTATTTATTACATAGAAGTACTAACTAAACATAATTTATAGTCATGATAGTATGCAATAAAG
>JBBMJZ010413116.1:7127890-7143942 GCA_037833815.1 Zingiber zerumbet | reverse complement strand
AGAAAGGATGTAGGGGAAAATAGAATCCTACCATAACTTGTTCTCTAAAAATAGCAATACTCTCTGATGGAGGAAGATGAGGGTGATCTTGGTCAATAGGAATAACCATATAAGATGGAATCCCGTAGTTTATGGTAAGGTCGTAGGCATCATCAATACTGAAGTTGGAGGAGCATTGAGTGTACTATGCGTAAGCTTCAGCCATGGTGAACAAGAATATGAGGAGAAGGAAAAGTGTGAAAATACTAATGAAGAAGAAAAAGAGAGCAAAGCCTTAGGGGTTTTCTCTTTTTCATGGTGTTTTTATACAGATTCTTCGAAAATACTTTTTGAGTTAAATCATTGGATCATAATAATAAAAAGGTGGGGTCATTTGTGAACCATTAGATAGTTGGATAAAACAGCAAGTAGATGAAAACTTGTATCTCTAGGAGAGAGTGCCCACACGTGTTACCAATAAAAAACTTACAGTGATAACTGATTTGATAGGCGGTCATCTCGAAGCATTGGTGATGTTTTGATGTGGACTTGGTTTTTTGCACAATTCTTTTAGAAGCATGGCCAGTCCCAAGCTCAAGCGAGCCTTTATAACTTGACAAGGGAAATAACAAGTTAAAGCCCGAACAGATTTGTACGGGATTGATTGTTTACCTAGACAAAGTTATACCGAGCACATCCAATTTCAATTTTGATTAGCTTAAGGTATGAACAAATGTAAGCTCGGGCAAAAATAAACTTGAATGAGTCTTAGTTATGGTCGGTCGTAAAGATAGGCGTCATTGGGCGAATGAGTGTTCGATGCTATAATTCGTTCAGCCCGGATAGTCGGTCGTAAGCATTCTTGTCCTACCCCATCTGAATTCTTGCCCGAATGGATTTAGATTATCCTCAATGTAGTGCACATAGGTTAAGTAAAACAATAAGTGGTCATACAATCAAACTTTAGAGAAAAGATATCTGAGAGGACATACAGTAGAAATTAACATCCAATTCATTGAATAATGCAAATAAAGGAGAACTGGATGAATCACAATAGGTTTTGGAATAGATCAGGAGGAGCACTACAAGTTATCTTTTGTGATGTAAAAAAACTGGCGGGAGGATCAGAAGCTAGATATCTACCTTCTTTTAATTGCTTCATCACACCTTCCATTCAAAGAAAGAGGTCTTTAGTAATTGAGTTGGCGATGGGAACGTTGAAGTCACAGATTAGAATCAAAGATTTTTTTCTTTACTTCAAATCGCTCGTCCTCTCCCGCTCAACTGGTTGCTAACTCCGCCCGGACTGTTATTAATTCAATTTGAGCAGTCATCAGATCTGATAGCATAGAATCCCTCTCGATATTTTAAGCCACCAGTTTAGATTCTTTGGCAGCCAGTTCAACAGTGTGTGTCGCCTTCAACTCTTGTATCTGAGTGGACAATTGTATGCTCTCTGCCATTTGTTCGTCCAACTTTGTCTTTATTTCTACCTGGAGACTTATTTCTGATTGAAGTTGAGCTTCAAAAGTGTTCAGGGTAGTCTTCCATTGGGTTGCCTTCTCATGCTCAGTTTTAGCCAGCTGGTGAGCTTCTTGTAGTTGGGCATCTAGCTCCTTTATCCGTTCAGAGGTACACGTGGAACTTGCCTTGGTAACTCATTGCTTTAGCAACTAGTTTCCTCGAGCCAAGTCATACAATTATTGGGCAACACTCATGCTAATTGCCCAATGCTGAAAGCTAAACATAGTTTTAAGCCTTCATAATAAATAAAAGACAATCAACTAAAATTACATTACCTTAGTCTGCTCATACGAGCATTTGTCGGCTAATGTTATAGAATTAAGCTCATTAAGCTTGTTTTTTTGCATCATCCCAGACATTTATTAAATGATCTCCTAATAATATTGGAAGAATAGGAGAAGGAGTAGATGTTGAAGAGAACAAAATTTGGGCAGAGGGTAAAGAACAAATAATTGATGATTGATGAGGACACTCTGGTGCAGTAACAGTTGCCTTTGCGTCAGGAGATACACAAAAGTTGGAGTCTAAGGAACCTCCTAATAAAGAAATATTCTCTCAAGCTCGAATGGAACTAGGAATAGAGAGGGTCGGATAAAGGGTGGATAGGGTTGACTTAGGAGACTGCTCTTGTGTATTCTCCGGGGCAAGATCTTCTTAAGCAGAGGACATAGGTAAAGAAGATGTCTTCGTGGAAACTGCTAGCCTCTTGAGAGGAGGAGCAACGGTGATCTTTCACCCCTTGCGTTTCTTCTTTAAAGAGGCATCTTTCTCCACCAGGACAATCCTCCAGTGTTGGAAGTGCAGCAGGGGTAATTCTCCAGAAGTGGTAGCCTCAATGAACGTAGTTATGTGTTGTCCAAAAGCCTCGCCAGAAGGGGCAGTCAAGGGTAAACCTCGTTTGGTTAGCAATTCTTATTCCTTGGCACAAATCTTTTCTATGGTTAGGTCAATTACTGCATCGACCAGGGACTTCAAAATGGCAACCACTACACAAAACAAAAAACACCTTAGTTAGCAATAACGTAAGGATTGAATTACCAAAACTTACCAAAGGAGCTGGATAGCTTCTTATGGATGGGGCTTAAGTCAAATAGATATAGGAAGCCTTCGTGTAGCCACCTATGAATTCTAAAATGTTGATTATTTAATTTTTAAAATAGAAAATAAAAATGGGATACAGTTTAAACTGGTCAGGGTCAGGAAGAGGAGGAAGGAGGATTGCCACTCGGTAGACCTAGTAGCCAACTCTAGCATTTTCATGAAAAAAAATTAGACTTTCAGCCTTTGTTCGAAGATGACATATCCTTAAAGAAGATAACCTTTGGTCGGGATTGGAAAAGAAAGGCCTTGGGTACTAATTTCTTGGGTTAGGAGAAGAGAAAAAGATTACTGGGAGTAGGAGGGATGTCAAATAGGCAGAACAACATGAACATTCCACACATATGTCGAAAAGTATTTGGAATGAACTGTTGCAAAGGGATTTGGAAGTATTGACTTACTTCCAATAAAAAAGGATAGATAGGAAAGCGTAAACATGCTGCTAATTGGTTAGAAAAGAAGATGATGTGATTAGGGGGAGGAAGGTAAGGTTGATCGTTAGGAGAAGGCAGGATGATGGTATACTATTTAGGGATTTCATACTTAGACCGCATGTAAGCCTTATTAGAATCATCAAAGGTGGAACATGCGAAGGTATACTAGAGGGAGAATGATTCTTGAGCCATAATAGGATGTAAATCTAAAAGAAAGGGAAAAACTTACTGAGTCGCTTAAGGGTGGAAAAAGGAGAAGTTTGGAGAGTAAGGTCACTGGAGAAGAAGCGTGATGAAGATGAAAGGAAAAATGCGGAGAGCGTACGCCGCTTAGGATTTTATAGAGTGAAATTTAATTATCACTATAAGATTAAAAGACCTGTGTTGAAAGGGTCATTGATATGTAAGAAAATATGTGTTATTGAGCCTTACGAAGAGGCGTGCGTCATAAGCCGTTTCAGAAAACAAAAAGGAGCCACGTGGCCTCAGCTCATAAGCAGACATTTATGATGGAGGTGACAACCATATTATTCCTCTGACCATGAACCTCTCCACGTATCCTCAATAATCTCATCTGAGAAAAATTGGCTGCGGGTTGATGGTGTTTGAAAAAATTGAAGGTATAAAAAGAAGGAAGTGTGAAAAGATTGAGCAAGAAAAAATTAGACTTGAGTCCAGTCACTCGGCTACACCTCCTTCAACAAGATTTGAAGGGAAGGCTAGTGATACTGGTTATGACATATGGACCTAGAAGGTGATGTGGTGGTTAAAGTCAAAATGACATGGTAGTCCTACTCCAAAAGGAGTAATATCCCCTCGTTTGGCCTGGATCAATTCCCCAGTGTTAAAATCCTTGGGTTACCCAGACCAGGTTTTAGTCCGGCCAGGGTAAGATGGTCAGTCGTTAAGCCTAGCGAACCAGGGAGTATAATGTCTCAAGGGCGACCAGATCTTAGGGAGGTCAAGTTTAATGATAGCCTATCTTACATAGTGGCTAGAATGACTGACTCATTCCATAATATATCAATCATAAATAATAGTGTTCATCTGCATTTGTCTGGTCTTAAAGTTGGATGAGCATGTATGCTCTGATCGTAAGAATATTTGACCGGGTTAAAGGCACTTAGCACCATCAATTCCCATATGTGTGACTGGCCGGATAAAACTTGGTGGGGATAAGGTGCTCAGCCTCATCAATGTCTATATGTGTGACTAGCCAAATAAAGACTGGCTAGGTTAAAGACACTTAGTCTGATTAATTCCCATATGTGTGACCGGCTGGATAAAATTTGGTCGGGATAAAGGTGTTCAGCTTCATCAATTCCCAATTAAAGATCGGCCGGGATAAAGGTACTCAGCCTTGCCAGTCCTTATATATGCAACCGACTGTCCAGGCTTAATACCTTCAGCTTCATAAATCTCTCCAGGACATCCAACCAAAGTGCACATATGCCCGATCAATCAAAGGATTGATCGGGAATGCAATACTTATATTTAGGTTATTATCAATCGCCTGAATGAAATTTCAACACAACATATGTTATTATTAAATGGATTTCCCAGGATCCTAATACACTACCATTCTCTAATAGTATATTAATGTTGTGCAGAACGTGATTGAGTAACTTAATTTGACATAGGGCAAGGAAATATGCAGAATGCAACTAAATGACTCAATAAAAGAGGTTAGCTTAAGGATTGACCGAGATATATTCAGCACAGAGTACATCAACCAAACAAAGAGGCTGATTTAAGGACTAACCGAGATATATTTAGCAGATTATATTGCCTTGACAAAGAGGTCAGTTTAAGAACCGACAGAGATATGCTCAACAAACAAGCAATAGACAATATTTTAACAGTCTGTCAGGGTTGTCGGAGAATATTCCTTGGGTACTTTCAGTGGAGGTTAGTTATGACGGCATATTTCCTCGACAATTTCATTAGGGGTTTAAGTTATAAATGACAAAAGAAGTACATATGTGGATAGAAAACAAATTCCTCAGACTGTTACTGCATGTCATCCAGACTATATGTTTTCCATCACCTAACAAACTTCGACGCACGATGCCATTTGATGATCACGGAGGTTGTGAGAGGTGGTATATAAAGGGGATCTTCTCCGTTGGCAAGGTATGTATCATTTGCATCTGGAACCTACATTCGCTCATATCCACTACTGTTCTTTAGTTCACTCACTGGAGATCGTACTGACTTGAGCGTCGGAGGGCTTTACCAGAAATCTTTTTCTTGGTCTTTGGTTACTAACACTTTGTTAGATTATCTGAGTGTGCACAAGATCTGAGAAAAATCGTCTTCTTTAAGCCAGGAGATTTTCTCTTCGTCAATAATCAAGTCATCGTCATTAGTACGCCATCTCATCATCTCTTAGACATGATCAATGTGCATTTTAAAAGTTTGGTTAACATTCATGTATACATAACTTTAAAATTCATATGATTAAACATGAACCCTTCAATTGATCAATGTCAATTAAAAGGACTTCATACTAATATTACTTCTGTTTATTACATATTCCGCTTCAGACAAGTAATAAAAATTTCTTCCATTTTATAATGGTCTTTCATATAAATCTAATGTGATAAAAAAAATACCCATAAAGTATTTATTTGATTAGAGGAGGATAAATTTATTATAATAAAATAATAATTAATTCTTGATAACTATATGTCAGAAAAAAATTCCTCTCATCATTAACCATTTAACAATCGAGTATAAACTGATTTTATAATTTATCTTTCTTCACGTTACTCGAAAAGAGATTACAAAGAGCGCCTCAAATGAATGTACTTTGCTATAATAACGTGACTCAACAAACACACACAGAAATAAATGATCCAATAAAGTAGGGCATAAGACCTTAACAATACATTCGAAACACTTATGAACCAAATAATTGCACGCAAGTACTTATTCTACTTAGTACTTTGTAGTATACTAATTATTCATTACATAAGAATTTATATCAATATCTATCCTCTTGGGCTTATTTGAAGTTGGAATATTAACCTATAATAGAATGATTGCACATTAAATTGAGAAGAAAAAGAATTTAATAAAATATAAAAAATTATGAAAATAAATTAATATATTATACAGAGGAAGACTTAAATAGCTTTTTTTTTTCAATATTTTTTAAAATAATAATAATAATAATAATAATAATAACCGTGATTAATTTTGAATCGAAATTACTAAAACAGTAAATAAATATTCATGAACAAATTTGATATTCGACTTAAGTAAGAATTTATTTAGTTCGTTACATACAAAATCAATTAAATGAATACATTTAAATAATTTGTTAAATTAAAATAATATATTGAATATATCTATATATATATTCACTTTGTTAATGTTAATGAATAATATTAGTGAATAAAATTTTTATTATTCATTGTATAAAAACAATAACCAATAAAAAAAGTTTAAAGTATAAAAGAAGATTAAGATAACAAACTTAAATCAAACCAAACTCAATTATTTTATTAATTTAAATAATTATTTTAATAATTTAATTCATTTAAACTTAATTTAATTTTACTTCATTATTTTATTAAATAAATTTAAACATCGTAAAATTGGTCTTAGCTCGACCGTTTACCTCCTTAGAAATTGCCGATTTTGAACCGGTCTGGTCCAGTCCCCCATCCACTTAAGCCAAGCTGCACACTCGACCGGGTACAAGAGGGGCCAATGCGTGACAGACAATACGCGAGAGGAATATTTTCAAATTAGAATATTTCATCTCTCATGGAAAACCTACGGCGTTTCGTTGACGTCGACGGCGTGGATGAAAGCTAATCCCTTTTAAATTAGATCGTCTCCGTTCGCAGCCTCTCCTCGCTTCCCCATAATCTTCCCCTTTCCTCCGTCCAGTTGCGCTTCCGTTCCAATCCCCGCGAGATCGATCGCCGCCACGTTTTTGTGATCGATCGCGTTTCCGGTTGCGAAATCATTGTGGATCGATCTTCCTACCGCCTGGTGGCCTCTCCTGACCTCTTCAACCGATCTCAGAATCGCCTTACACGGAAGCCTTCGGCCTCGGAATCGACATCTAGAACTCGTCGCTCTTGGGATCTAAACGTACGAGCTGTGAGTTCACCGGATCCATCCGGATTAACTCCCCTAAGGTCCCCGGCTCTATGCTCTTCGCCGGATCCAATCGGTTGTTCTTGAATCCTAGCGAGGAGAAACCACTAGATCTTATGGCGAGGGAACGGCCACGCGGAGCGCGTGCGTTGGATGGGGAGACGTCTGATGTTGACTCATCGGAGTCGCTGGAGGAGATCTCGGCAGAAGATTTCAAGCAGGAAGGAAGGGCTGGGAGATCTAGGGTTTGGATGGGGTATCCGATGTCGAAGAACTACGGCCCCAGTCTGTATAACTTTGCGTGGGCGCAGGCCGTGCAGAATAAGCCTTTGGGATTAGATTTGAAGCCAATGAGTGCTGGCGATCTCACTGACAACGTCGATGCCAAGGGTAAACCGCAGGAGGAAGCTTATGATGTGATTGTAGAAGATAGTAGCCAGGAGGGTGACGTTGAAATGGAGAAGGAGGAAGGGGAGTTGGAGGAAGGGGAGATTGAGCTTGGGTCAGAGCCGTTGGTGGTTGACGAAACTACTCAGCTGTCTTCAGATATACCTGAAAATGAGCCAGAAAAGAAGGAATCAGATGGAGAAGAGTTGCAAGATATCAGTGAATTTGACAAGCGTATAAGCTTAATCCTGGAAGAGCTAGATACGATTACTGTGGAGGAGGCTGAGACGTAAGTTTGAGCATTTGAGAACCTCAAAAAGAAAGAACTATAATTCCCAACCAGAAAAATTAATTTTATTCCACCATAAAATCTCAAATTTTTTGCAAGAACCCTGAATTATCATCATAAAATCTGTTCAACTATTTGGGCTGATCACATGAATCTTTTTTCTCCATTGAACTCTATGCAAGCTGTAAAACTCAATGTCTTCGATATAGCTCAATGGGGAGAAAAATTGATGAGCAAAAAGTTTTGCTTGTTAGAAAGATTTACATAATATTGCACACTATAACTTACCAACTTTTTGAATGAAAATAACATGTTATTATGCTATTGGTTTTCTTCTTACTTGTAGATCCTTTGAAGCTGTATGTTTAAGGTTGCGCAAGTCTTTTGAAGACCTGAAGCCGATGTTTACTGGCATAGAGAGTTCAGATACAGTCCTGCATGTTCTAGTCCAGCAGGCTGTTATGGCAATCCAAACAACTTATTCTGTAAGAACAACTATGATATTTACTATTGATTCTTGTTAATTTGATTCTTGTTAATTTTAAATTTTTGGTAGATTTATAAAATGGTACTGGTATATTGGAAACAGGCACTCAATTCAGTTACAATGCAGAAGAAGGACCAGAACAAGCAACTTCTTTTGAGGTTATAGATCTCTTCTCAGATGTCTCGAATGTAGTTCACTTTCATTCTTGGTCATTGGGGCTTGTAATTAGTTTTAAACTTGTTGACTTTGGTCAGGTTACTGATTCACATAAAAAACCAGTATTCTGTTCTTTTTACTCTAGAACAAGTGAAAGAGGTTTGTATAGTAACTCCATGTCTTCTTATACTTAATATTGACAGAGTTTAGGTTAATTTTGAAGCATTCTTTTGCTTTAACAGATTGATACTCTGGTTAATTCACTTGTTTTCGAGGATAATAAAAAGGAGAGAGCAGATCTTACTAATGGCCCTGTTGTCTCTCTTCATGGTTCAAATGTTTTGGAGAAAGCCTGTTTGGTTCCAGAAGCACTTGATTTACCAAAGTTGGTGTTACCTACTCGCTCAAAAAATAGGGTAGAGTTTAGTCCACTGTTGGATCTTCATGCAGATTACAATGAAGATAGTCTTCCTTCGCCAACAAGAGAGAATCTACCAAAGTTCTCTATACCAAAACCCATTGGTCTTGGAATGGTGCTGCCCGTATCTTCTCAGCCAATAACTGCTAAAAATGGAGGTGAAGATGTTATGTTACATCCATATGTAACTGATGCACTAAAGGCTGTCTCATCCTACCAGCTTAAATTTGGCAGTAATTCTATTTTGTCAACTGATCGGCTTCCAAGCCCAACTCCCTCAGAGGATGGTGGCCAAGGAGATGATTCCACCGAGGAAGTATCCAGTTTTACAGTTTCTTGTAACCCAAGAGCTGTTCATGCAGCAACTCAATTTCAGATGGTCAAATCTAGGAGCAGTGCTCCATGTACAAATAGCTCAATTAGCAACCAATCTCATCCGGTTGAGCAGCTCAACCCCATGTCAAAACCTGCTTTAAAACCTGCATTAAAGAGGAGAGATCCAAGGCTTAAGTTTGTGAACAATGAAGTGAAAAGTATTTCGGATGAGGGAAGAGTTACAGAACCTGATCTACTCAAGAGTGATCCAGTAGGAGTGGCTTCAAATAGTAAGAAGCATAAGACAGATGAGTCTGTAGCTAGGGACCATATGATGAAAAAACAAAGACATAAGCTTACAACTTCCAGAGAAATGGAGACAGCATCAGGGAGTGGGTGGTCAGAAGCCAAGAATGTTATCCCTCAACCAAGTTTCAAGATCCAAGTGAATGAAAATTTTCAGGTTGATGTTAGAAAATCAGGAACTGCAGCAGCTGTTCCTGATAAAAAACCAATTTTTGATAATAATTTTGACGAGTTAAGTGGGCTTAGATCAATTCCTAAAAGTAATCCCGCTCCCACTATTTCTTTGCCTTCTTTACTAAAAGCTGTAAACCCAACCATTCTTATGCAACTACATCAAATGGAACAGCAGAGGATAGCAGCAGAGAATCAGAAGAAAAATGCTGTTTCAACAAGTGACAGTGCAAATGCTTTGAGTGTTAATGAACTGCCAGGAACAGTTGCTTCAATAAATTCTACTCCACTTAAGTCAAAAGAATCTGGACTTAACCAACCAGGAATATCTCTGATCCCTTCACAGATGGCTTCTTCGGTAAGGCTTTCAATGTCATTTATTTTCTCACATGTCCCCGCTGTTGCTTGTATTGCTATAACCTCTTGTAGTATACTTTTTCTATTGCTTTTATATATTTATACTGCTATCCACTTGTATGAAATTTGTTTGAATTTGTTTTTTGTAGCTTTAAAGTAAATTTTAATTATTCAATGGTTAACTTTCAACTTCAGCAGTTCAATAGTGTTTGGGAAACCTTTGGTCCTCAAATCATAATGCCTTGATATTTATGTTTGCAAAACTTATGCATATAATTTTAGTTTCATTTGCGCATTTGTTATATGAACAAGCAACAATGTTAACTTTATCCTTGCTTACAGAGCACCCAACCTGATGTTGCGAGAATTCGCATGAAACCTCGTGATCCCCGCCGTATTCTCCATGATAATATGGTTCAGAAGAATGATGGTGTTGTATATCAACAAAGCAAAATAGATGCAGCTGCTTCTGATCCTCAAACTAGTTTGGTACATTTGGCTGCTCCTTTGCAGCTAACCAAGAACCTTGCAAATGTTTTGCCGAGTTCCCAAGTAGTTACCACTGCACCAGTGGTTCCACCCTGTAGCAACCAGCCAGTTGCAAGTCAAGCCGATCAAGTGATAGTAGAGGCAGCTTCAGGAGAGTTGAATGATTCAGAGACCACTTCTCTTTTGGTTTCTGAAGCAGGCAGCGAGAAAGGTACCAGACAATCAGCCAATCCTTGGGGAGATGTTGACCACTTATTTGATGGCTATAACGATGAGCAAAAGGCAACCATCCAAAAAGAGAGATCAAGGAGGATAGCAGAACAGAATAAAATGTTTGCTGCTAGGAAGCTTTGTCTTGTCCTTGATTTGGACCATACCCTACTTAATTCTGCAAAGGTATTTTATAGAATACCGAACCTTGATCTTCGTACAAATTAGATAATTCTACATAGTTTTTCACAAGCAAAATATTTGGATTCTTTCTAGTTTATAGAAGTTGATCTGATTCATGAAGATATTTTGAGGAGGAAAGAAGAGCAAGATAAAGAGATGTCACAACGACATCTTTTCCGCTTCCAACATATGGGAATGTGGACAAAATTGAGACCAGGCATCTGGAATTTTCTGGAGAAGGTTAGGTCTTGTTTATTTAATGAAAATTTCGTATGTTTATATTTTGCTTTTTAGAAAATAAGATTCAAAATCTAATAAAAAATGTAAAAGAAATATTTAGTATTGCTATGACATGTTTATATTTATCAGAAGTGAATGGTGTAATAAATATCTATTTTTTACTTTCTAATTTTCTTTTATCTCTGAAAACTGTAAACTGAAAAAAAAAATTACTAAACAAACAAGGCCTTAAGCTTTTGGCTCTAATCTGCTATTTATTTTTCATAGATTTTAGGATACAAGTCCTGAGCATTTGTGTTCTGAAATAAATTCTCTGGCTCTGCCTACAGGCTAGCAACCTCTATGAACTGCATTTATATACCATGGGAAACAAACTCTATGCTACAGAAATGGCAAAGGTGCTAGATCCAACAGGGACATTGTTTGCTGGCCGGGTCATCTCTAAGGGAGATGATGCTGATACTTTTGATGGTGATGAAAGGGTTCCCAAAAGCAAAGATCTAGATGGTGTTTTGGGTATGGAATCGGCAGTGGTGATTATTGATGACTCTGTTAGAGTATGGCCACACAACAAACTCAATTTGATTGTTGTGGAGAGGTATAGGCTTTGTAGGACTGAAATCTTGCACCTAACTCTAATTGTTGTTGAGTTTATTGTTTTCATTCTTGTTATTGCAGATATACCTACTTTCCTAGTAGTAGGCGCCAATTTGGACTTCTTGGACCTTCTCTTCTTGAGATTGATCACGATGAGAGGCCAGAAGATGGTACACTTGCTTCTTCATTGGCGGTAGTGTCACCTTGTCCTCTGGGAGTTGCCTACTTTCGAATCCATTTTGATCTCCACATCTGATGCCTTGTTTCTGGCTTTACCAGGTCATTGAGCGTCTTCACCAGAACTTCTTCTCACATAACTCCTTAAAAGATGTTGACGTCCGAAATATACTTGCAGCCGAGCAACGAAAAATTCTTGCTGGTTGTCGTATAGTTTTTAGTCGGATTTTCCCAGTTGGGGAAGCAAATCCTCATATGCATCCTCTGTGGCAGACAGCTGAACAGTTTGGTGCCGTCTGCACTAACCAAATTGATGAACAGGTTACTCATGTTGTAGCCAATTCTCTTGGAACCGACAAGGTATGACACTCTTCTAGTATCTTATGGCTGATCAGAAAGTACGCTTCTGAACACAACTCTTTCAACTGTGAAGTTAGAACGATATGATTTTTTTAATGCCCCGTTTTGTTCACATGTATTAATGGATCACAGGTGAATTGGGCTCTATCCACAGGAAGATTTGTTGTTCATCCTGGCTGGTGAGAAATGGCTTCATTGTCAATTTTCAGATACTTTATTGCCTTTTTAGCTAATGTGTTCCTCTGGTGCTAATCCATTTCATAAGTTCATAAATTGAACCATTTTTCTGTTTTAACAGGGTGGAAGCTTCAGCTCTTCTCTATCGTCGAGTCAGTGAGCATGACTTTGCAGTTAAAACCATGATAGACTCATCATACAAAACTTCAACCCAATTGACTCTTGTCAACTAAATCGTTAATTTGGGTGCTAAAGAAATGGTGAAGGAAGTTACTAATGACACATCTAAATTAACTTTCACCACCCCTAATCCGTCGAAACACCACCAATCAACATGAGAAGCTAAAGCGTTGATTTTGGTAGTATCTATCACCTGTGGACTGCGTGAATGGTGAGAAAGATATAACAAGTGAAAAAAAAAGAACCAGATAGCTTTTAGTTAAAAGTCATAAAGAGTGGTATAAGGTGGTTTTAGTATAACGAGCAACTAATCACCCAACACGAATGCAAGTTAAACCGTTTCTTACAAGTGCATAGTTGTTGAAAAATTTTAAGTTGCAAGCCAGTGAAAAAGGTTTTCCCTGGATCAGTGGATAAAGGCATCGAGTGGGTTATTTTCAATGTTTGTCTTGCGAGTAATAATACAGGAGATCATTTCCTTGGACACCATTTCCTTTTCAAACATTCCCAAATTAACGAGCGTGGGCCTCTCTTAAACGTTTTCAAAATGTTTGGACACTATGATTGAGCATGGTTGCATAATCTAACAAATCATGATTAAATGTAAAAGAAAGATTTTTTTTTAATTAACTTTTTTTTTTCCAAAAAAAAGTTCAGCATCTTATATTAATATTACGAGTGTGACACCGGTTTCTAGTTGTGCTCGTGCACTCGCTATATTCGTTATTTGCACATAATCTCCTAATTTATGATTTAAAGATTTAGTACTTTGTCCCTGTTCATTAGAGGGTGATAGTTTTATTATAAAGAGATAAGGGATTAATTTTGATGGGTAGAGAGAAAAAATTTCTTTTCTTCTAGCCACTTGATAGTTATTTGTGCTCACTCCGTGATTTTTTTATATATAATTTAGAGAGAGATTGTGAGAGAAGTTTAGGATGAATATAATCACCTTATCTTATAAAAGGTTCAGTACTTATCTTTTTCTTGAGAATTTAATAGTTGATTAGTTTAACTAATATAGATAATAGTTTGCATAGATTTAGTGTGCCCTTCTTATGACTAACTAAAAATGTTTTTTATCATACTAAAATCGAACAATTGTATCAAGTCTTGACTTTACCAATGATTGAAGAGTACTTTATCACCCACGGGTGTAATGCACCGGTAGGAGGAATGACAGTATACTCACGTCTAGGGTTTGATTTCGAGATAGGGTAATATTATGTTCGTTGACTTCTTGTGTTTTCAGATTTATTTGGTGGGCAAATGGGAGGGAAGATTGTCCATTTTTAAGATTAGTCAGATCAAAGTCTAGATATTTAAATTAAAAAAAAAGTAATTTGTCAATAAGAGCCCTCGATGTGCCTAATTTCCTAAGGCTCTGCTATAGTTTTGACGAATTATTAAAAAAATATCTCTTTGTTCAAATTTAGAGAAAAATGAGCTAGTTCTTGATTCTTAAAATTTTAAATTTTAGCTTAAAGTTAAAATATTACAAATATATGATTTTTAAAGTCCAAATTGATTTGTAAATTGATTTACAAATAAGTATACAGTTTTAATATTACATATTTGTACCATATTTAGTTTTGAAAGTATCAAAAAATGAGCATTTAAAGTATATAGGATCTTATAGCAGATCTTTATCATATAAATCTAGGTGCAAGATGATTTGGCTTTCACAAATATAAATATATAAATCATGCATCATGAAGTATATTTTACTAAATAACACACTTATCTTTCAATACCATTGTTTATCCATATCAATGTCACATGCCCATTAGAGGAACCGAAACCTTTTTTTTAATAGTCTTAATATTCAATTCTACCATCTAATTAATTCTGAAAATAATTAGTCTCATATTATACTATTTTTTATTGATCATTAAGATAAATCAAAAAGTATAGATGGATCTTGGCAGACAATCTGTGTTAAGTTTTTAAGATTTTTAAGGTGTAATATGCTGTGTGTAAGATTTAAATCTTCATTATCTAAGTAGTTTTTCCCACCTCTTATTCCACCATAGCCCTGGGATAAACACATTTAAATTCTAGAAGCATGGGTAGAATTTTATTGGATTTATAGCACTTGTTGCTCTCCCGCTTGATCATCTATCATTTTTCAAATTTGTCTCCTTGAAAACCCTAATATCAACTTCTTTTTTGCTTTTGCTGGCTTTGGTTATAGCTACTGCTTGTCTCCTTTGATTGGCTTCGTTCCCTTAATATATCTCAACTATTGTTTCCAACGATGATTTTAAACTCTCATGTGCTTTTACACTGTCGCAAGTTCTAGGTTCAAACTCACGCATCTCCAAAGGTAAGGTTTTTTGTGATAAATCATATTGTGCTCATCCTTTCACTCCCCTCTTGCTTCCCCATGCACTGAATTCTTGCTTCCGAGGCTTCTTTACCGTCAATCTTAAGCCAAAAAATAAAAAATAAAAAATAAAAAAAAACTAAAAAATAATAGTGATAAATTTGGAGGTCTCTATTTACGTCCTACTGCCCCCCTTTTGATTCCTTTCACTATCTTCCTCTTCCGTCTCTAATTCCTCGTGATTATCTAGCCGCTTAGCAATTCGTTATAAGTTAATCCTGTGATTTATCTCCCTTTACATAATCTAAGGATAGATTGTGAAGAAAGCCTAGAGTGAACGTAATCATCCCCTAATTCCTTATGACTAGACATTTTTAGCTATTAGTGACTTTTGACCAAAAGTTATTAATGCACTTAGAGGTGGATTAAGTATAGATGTTTTTTGTATTCCTTTCAACTCCTCATCCACACTATACTCTAATTCCGGTTATGAGTGAGTTCTAGCCAAAAGTAATTATTAGATTTAAACACACCCTATTTGCTCCAAATCAATACTCATGTTTCCCAAGGACTCTTTTAAGTGTGACTATGTCCATCAACCTTGGTTTCAAACTCTTTTTTATTGGGTTTTACGTGAAAAATTATATATATTTTATGATAAAACATGTAGTGGAAGTGAAAAATAATATTCTTAAAAATTATGCGCATCCCAAAAGGACAAGACCATACATATGGAAGATATAATCATAGATCATGACAAGCTTACGAGCAATACCTTTCTTATGACGTTTATAGGAAAAGGTACCAAATTGCAAGTCTCACAAAACTTGCCTCTATTAGCGTCCATGCCGAATCATCTTCAAGAAGACTTCACAAGCTACAAGTTGCCTCTTCGCATGGTACTACCCAAATAAAGGAGATGACACAAGAGAGAAGAAGCACTGACAACACCAAGAGGAATTGATGACAAGGGGGAGGGTCGACCAATAGTTTTGGGCTGCACAAGGGTGAATCCTATTAGGACACTTTGGGAGCTAGATTTGGGGGGGGGGGGGGGGGGGGGGTTATCCCCACCCACT
>JBBMJZ010413116.1:7084217-7101896 GCA_037833815.1 Zingiber zerumbet | reverse complement strand
CACTCACCAGGACTTCCACACTGCCTAGCTTCCCTCACTAGGTCTTTCACCTGACTTCACACACTAGGATTTTCCACACTGCCAGCTTCACTCACTAGGTCTTTCACCTGGCTTTACTCACCAAGATTTTCCTTCTGCCTGGCTTTACACACCAGAATTTCCACACTGCCTAGCTTCCATCACTAGGTCTTTCACCTGGCTTCACTCACCAGGATTTTCCTTTTGTCTGGCTTCACCCACCAGGACTTTCACCTAGCTTTACTCACTAGGATTTTTCATCTGCCTGGCTTCACTCACCAGGACTTTCACGTCAAGTATCCAGTCAACCTTGACCTACTTAACAACAATCTCCCCACATGAACAATTTCATCTGTAATCTCCATGTACTGTCTCCACGTATTGTCAAACATCAAAATTTAAACATCAAGACTTGAGCTTGACCCAAATCAAGCTCAGTCCACCAGGTCAACCTTGACCCTGGGAATATTGCACCAACATAGTGTTTGTGACTTTCACGTTTATTTTTTTAAAAACTCAAGTAAAGGCAACGGAATAAAGATCGAAAGAAAAAACAATGCAATCGCTAACATAACTAAGATTACTTAATTTGAAGCCTGTGACAACTCTAACTCTGAGGCTCACACTTGTTGAATGTTTTCGATGGACAATCACTAATCAATTGTAAATTATTACAAATACAATATGATTTAAGTACATGCAATTTCAAATGTAAGTAATACCGATGACTTAGAAGCGAATCTTGAATGTAGTCGTCGATGGAGCAGCTTTCGGGCATCATGAAAGCTTTTTCTGAGCAGTTGGCAAGAGAGAAACTTGGTTGGAATGTTGTGTCTGAGGTGCTGGTCAAATTCTCCTTTTATAGCCTACTCTAGGTGCCTGGAACCCCCCCCCCCTCTCACAGGGTTGATGTGACGTGCTCTCATCGAAACTCGATCTGACAAAAGTTATCCACCTCTGGGCGCTCGGACCAACCCAGACACCTAGACTGTGACGTAGGTCTGCCAATCATTGCACTTCAGCTCACTGTGAAAATTAATTTTTTAACCGTCTAGGTGCTTAGAGCAACTCTGAACGCCCAGACCACGAGGGTGCCTAACCAAGCACCCTGCCTATCGACCAAGGCATCCCTAGCACCCATAGCAGCTTCGGGCGCTCGAACTCCTGGCGTTCGGACCACCATTTTCTGCTAACTTTTTTTTCTACAAAACAAGATTAGTCTAGGAAAATAATATTTAAAGAATGACAAGTTTTAATAGTCTTTAGACTGCCCGATCCTAACTTTGAGTTTCGTTGAAACTCTAGGTTGGACAGACGCCTACTGTTCCCTCTTTGGGGAACTTATCCTCACCGGCTCCTCTCAAGAGAAATTACCTTTTCCTAGATTGGTCCTCCAGACCATCTAGACTTTTGCTCTGAGTCTGAGACCTCAGGACTTTATGCTGAACATCCAATCCACAACTCGTCCAGTTTTTCACCTGGTGTTTGTGACCCCTAAGATTTTCACCTAGAGTCCTTGACTCTAAGATTTCGTCCAAAGTCCTCGACCTATCAAAACTTTGCCTACCCCCGTACTAGGATTTTGTTGCCTAATGCAGTTAGGACTTTCCTCCTACCTAGTCTCAACTAGGACTTTCATTTGCCTAAGATCACTTTAGACTTTCCTGTACACTCAGTTTAACTTGTTAAACAAACAACATAACTTAACTTTAAACTTTTTCTAATATCAAAATATAAGTTTGATTAGTTGGTGCTTCTAGCACCAACAAAGTTACATTCGAGGGTAGTTTAATTTTACAACTAGAAGTATAAAGGTGAAAGACATGACTCACATACTGTATTATGAATTACAACATTCACATACACACAATCATCCAATCACATTGGGGTAAAAGGTCATAACCATGAACCACGGTATACACCATTTATAATAGATCTATGACATAATTTTATTATGATTCTAAACAATGAATGATGAGTCGCAACCCTAAGCAAAATTATTTTATCAACTCATTAAATGAGTTGCTGCCCTTAGTCCATCAAGATGAACCTGAGACCCTTGTAGCCTCTATTCGAAGTCTGAATTCTTGTTATTCTGAATGTGAGTTGCTTTTAACGTGGAGTAACTAGTGATTTATTGGTCAAAACTGTTATCCACATATCAATCAACAATTGTTGCTAATTAAACACCAATTGTGTCCACGTTTGGAGCAAACATCCAGCAACAAGCAATGTCCAACAATAACATAAGTTGTTCTTCCTACCCATATAATCATGCATATCATAATAAACCTATATTCTAATCTATATCACATATAAAACAGAACTACAATGACATATATTCATTCACAAGTGACTTTGATACCACTGTAGGGAACTTATGCAAAAACAACACATAAACATAGTGGAAAAATGGATCCCTCTAGAGATCCATGCGAATACAGTATACTCATTATTCTACTCTATCACATAGAACAGTTATATTTGTTGTGTGAATGGTATAATCCCGGCAGCAACTTTGATTCACCAAATGTTAGTGCGATTAGAGTGGTCGCTCTCTTCAGTATCCACACGAACACTTCCTTCATTCATATCATGAACTCAGCCTTTGGAGAAGAACCACTTTCATGGTACTAGCCATTTAAGAGGTCAACCAAGGCAAGATAAAGAGGAAGAAGATGAAGATCAAAAGTCTCTAATGAAAATTCTTACTCAAAAGGCTTTTATATTCTTCAAGGAATACCAAGAGTTTGTCTTTTGGTCTTCTTCCAATAATGATACGAATTAATCTCCATTAATCTATATTATCTTCTTAATGGGTTGGATTTTAGTATATTGGATTAACCATTAACCTAATAAGTCATTAACCCAATAAATATATGAGTCTAACCCATTAATACAATGTGTCTAATCTAAATATGAATTCATTTTAGTCTAACTCAATGAGTTTAATTTAAATTAGACTTAACCCATAATCTTAGGGTCCATCATATTTTAGTCAAACTAAAATATACCTATTTCCAAACTAATATGTTCTTTATGTGTGACCCAATAGATTCTCATAATATTGGTAATATATCTAAAACTATTTTAGATACATAAGCAATGAGTGATATCTAGCAATACATCATTGCCACCCCAAGTGACGAGAATATTGAGATTCGACCTAACCTTTCTATGTCTATTATCTTGTATGACTTGATCATTCTATCCTCGATATTTAGATTAGTTAATGAGATATAAATCGTGTTATCCTCTTATTAATCTTTATATTTTTTAATCTCTAAGTAGACTCATTTAATCAAGTGAGCTCAATATCTCATATTAACTTATTTGAGCATAACCATACATTTTAGTAATCCTACTTAATCAAGGGGCACACAGATATCACTTCCATCATATGGAAGGGATAGATCTCATCTACATTACTCACATCCCTCTGCATAATTTATTACATACAATGATTGATTTTATAGTCCACCTTATTACAGGTGAAGTTTGCCGATACCAAACTATATAACTCTTTATGTAGGGAACCGTAGTGATTTCTGGAGTAAGGACTATTCATACCAATAGTTTCTATGAGAATATTTATGACACTCATATAACGATCTATGAAATATTCTCATGGTAGGTCAATTCAGTACGTATTCTCTAATATATACTCATATTATGTCAACTTGATATCTTATATCCATGACTTGTGAGATCAAATCATTCATTGACCTACATGCTAATCTTAACGGACTAATATTGTCCTTGTATATTAGTGCTTGACTAAGAATAGTTTAGAGTAATGTTCTATATATATCTACATTCTCCCACTATTAATTCAACCAATTATTACGGTGTAGACTAAAACCCACTATCCTAGGACATTATTATACTTATTCATCTGACACAGATATAAAGTAATAATAATAATAATAATAATAATAATAATAATAATAATATTTGCCTTTTATTAATGAAATATGATATAATAAAATATGTCTTAAATCAATCAACTCTTGATTAACTCTTAGGACTTACATTAATAGGTAGACCATCCTATGGTATATATAATATGAACTGTTGCTTCTATAATAAAGTATCAACCATAATCATTGCCCACTTTCGGAAGGATCGTAACTAATAATCATAATCTAGGGAGACCCTATCACTAGATCCCTCAACCTCTAATTACCCTCTTTTTTTACTGCGTGGTGACAAATTATGCTTGATCCATTAAACTCTATGATGACTTAGGGTTCCTTGTAGCATATCGGATTGCACTTTCATATCCAACTCTCCACATCTCAATTTTCTATGGGTCAAAGAGTCAGATTCTTCTTTTGGTTCATCCCCAAATCCTCTAGGATACGAATCTCATGCTTTTAGCATCGAGATTGTGTTAACATAATAGATCCGAACCACAATCCAATATATCATAGACATAAGATAAGAAAATATGTATAGATCAAAGAAATAATATCTACATCACATGGAGGTTACTCTCTAATTCTAGAATCTAGGCAATTACCTCATAAATAGGGGGTTATAATCACCAAACATGATCAACAATTTCAAACAAATAGATTTGAATCTAGAAAAATAGAGAAGAGGAAGAAAAACTTAGGATTGTTCGTGAATATTTCTTCTAGTTGCTCCTGATTTCTCCTCGATGCGTAGATAGATCTGGAACGCCTTTAAGACTCCTCCTCTAGTCTCCTTGGGGTCCTTGGACGCCCCCAGATCGAGATCCCCAATCCAATGGAGAAGATCCCTTTATATAGTACTGGAAAATGGGGCATTGAGACGAGCCATGTCGCTTGGCATAGGTGCCCATGTTAGGCATGGAGGTGCTGGATCTGGTGTGTCACGACTTGTGTCGCTGGGCATGGGCGGTAGTGGCAATCTGGCAAAGCCGGGCACAGCTCGTGTCACTAGGCATGGGCACCCATGTCCAGACAGGGCTTCTTTATCTTGTTCTCTTTGCTCCCCATTTCACTCCAACTTTCATTTCTATCATCCAAAATACACGAGAGCAATATCTAAGAGTAATAAAACATAAAAATGAAGCATAGAATCAAGATATCATGAATCATGCATGCAAAAGAAGATTGAATGTAGTGTGAAAATATGATGAAAATCCTATATACTTCACACTTATCAAATTCTCCCAAACTAAAACATTTCCTTGTCTTCAAGAAAATACTAACCTAGAAAGAACATGTGTCCCCAATCTCAGTGACCTTATCTAGTCTAATCAAATGTTATAATCTTAAAGTACAAGTACTTAATTAGATTCACCAAGCCTACAAGCTATTTAAGTGCACAGTGCATGGTTTGTTTCTAGGATTTTGAATTCCTTCCTAGTCATGTCATCATTCAATTATGTTCCTAAGGGTTTTGGCATTAGCCACTTACTTGCCATACATGAGGTTCATCCCTTCTTCTTGACACAAAGTCTCAAAGAAATGCTTGGTAATGAGAGAAATAGATAGATATTTCCTTATTAACCTAACTCGGTCTCAAAGGGTCATCCTATCCTTTCCACCTGTGATAACTATTTTTTATTCTTTTATTTCCTCTCATTTTTTTCTCTTGTATCTTATTTTTTTCACAAGTGTTTTCTTTCATTTCTTTTTTTTTTCTTTTCATTTTTCTTCTCACCTGAGATTTTAATTTTTTTAAATGAGCTTATACACACTAAGCATAGTCTAGTAACTAATGTGTTAGGGAAAGAATCACCTATGGTCATGTTGGTACTAGCCTAACTAAAAGAATCATGACTAGTTTGTATTAACTTAACCCTATGGAAGCAAATCATTAGTGAAGTGAAATATCAAACTATCAGGTAGGCTATAGCAAAAGCAAATCAACTCAACACGTTTTATGAAGGCTTTACCAGGGGATAGGAAAATATGAATCATCAAAAATAAGTGAACATATTCACATGGGATCAACAAAATTCAATCACATAAATCATGCTTTAAAGGACATTTCAAGCTTTACATGCTTCATGATCATTCAAAAGAATAGCAGCCTAAACAATTCTAACTCAATGACTAAAAACATAATCATGCTATAAAATGAAAAAAGTAAAGTTCCTAATTACAGGTACCACTAAACAATATGTACAAGAGAGCTCACCATTATTCAAGGTTGGTCACTCAGCTCGAGTTAGGGGGTTCACAGGCCTGTTGTGCTCCCCTTCCTCCACTTACATGTCGGAATGACACTTTTTTAACCTTTTCCCGTTCACTTTAAATGTTCCTGTCATTCTATCCCAAAAATCTATAGCTCCAAACAGATATACCTTATGCACTTGAAAAGGGCATGACTATCGTGATTTTAATTTTCCAGGGAAAAGTTTAAGTAATACCTAATCCCTCTCACGGAATTCTCTTCTCATGATGTGTTTGTCGTGCCATGTTTTAGTCCTCTCCTTATATGTCATGGCATGTTCATATGCATCCTACCGGGTTTATTCCAACTCGCTTAATTGAAGCTTCCTTTTTTTCACCAGCTACCTTCAAATCGTAGTTCATTTGTTTAATAGCCCAAAAAGCTTTATGTTGAAGTTCTACGGGAAAATGGTAGGGATTTCTATAAATAAACCTAAACGGAGTCATTCCTATAGGAGTCTTATAAGTAGTCTGATACTCCTGCAATGCATTATATAATTTAAGAGACCAATCCTTTCAAGATGCTAGCACTGTTTTCTCTAGTATACTTTTAATCTCCCTATTTGATATCTTTACTGGAGTGCTTGTTTGGGGATGATACGAGGTGGCTACCTTATGTCTCACTCCATATTTCTTTAGCATATTTCTAAATTATCTTTCAATAATATGTGCTCCCCATCACTAATCACTACTCACTAAATTCTGAATTGGGGAAAGATCATTTTTTTGAAGAGGTTGATGTCCATCTTAGCATCACATGATGGAGAAGCCACGACCTCAACCCATTTTGATTTGTTCACCTCTGATGTGGAATAAGGTCTCATAAAATCTATTCCCCAAACATCAAAGAGCTCCACCTCTAAAATAATCTTTTGTGATATTTCTTGTCTCCTGGTGATGTTCCCAATCCTTTGATAGCAACCACATGTTATTACAAAATCTCTAGTATCTTTGAATATGCTAGGCCAATAGAAACTAGCCTATAAAATTTTTGCTGTGGTCTTTATAGCTCCTGCATGCCCTCCGTAAGTTGAAGAATGACAATGATAAAGGATGTCTCAAATCTACTCATCGGGCATACATCTTCTGTAGATACCATCCACACATCTTCTATGTAAAAATGGTTTATCCCAATAAAATATTTCGTATCTTCTTGAAACTTCTTCCTCTATTGATAGATGTATCCTGGGGGTGGAATCCCGCATACTAGGAAATTTGGTAAGTTCGCATACCACAGAGCTCCTGAGCTACTTTTGCCAAAAGTTGTTGATCGGGGAAAGAGTCATCGATAGGTAATTTGTCACTTTTCTTTTCCTTCCATTCTTGGTTCAAGCAGGATAGATGATCCACTACCAAATTTTCTATCCCTTTTGTTATCTTTGATTTCCAAGTCAAACTCTTGAAGCAGTAGTATTCATTGGATGAGTGGGGTTTTGTGTCTTTCTTATTGAGAAGGTATTAAATTGCAACATGGTCAGTGTAAACTATTACCTTTGATCTAACTAGATACAATCTAAATTTATCAAAAGCAAATACACTACTACTAACAATTCTTTCTTAGTTGTAGTATAATTAACTTGTGCATTATCGAGTGTTTTTCTAGTATATTGTATGATGTTCAATTTTTTGTCTTTCCTTTATCCCAACACCTCTCAAACTACATAATTACTATCATTACACATAATCTCAAAGGGTAGACTCCAATTAGGGGCTTGCATCACTGGGATATCGCTAACACTCTCTTTATTTTATAGAAGGACTCCATGCATTTCAGACCAAAGTTAAAATCAACATCTTTTTGAAGTAGATTTGTCAACGACTATGAAATCTTAGAGAAATCTTTTATGAAATATCGATAGAATCTAGCATGCATGCCCAAGAAAGCTCCATACCCCTTTCACATTTACTCGGGGAGGTAATCCCTCTATCACTTTGATTTTGGCTTTATAGCATTATCCATTCTAAATTTTTTTAAGTAATTACTATGTATATTTTTCTTGATAGCATAATTATTTTTATTATTATTTTTAGTTTGTAAGCCTAAAAAGAAAGTTAACTTGCCTAGTAGACTTATTTCAAATTCTTGTTCCATTAGGTTTATAAATTCTTGTAGAAAGTTTGAGTTTGTTGATCCAAAAATTATGTCATTGACATAAACTTGGGCGACAAAATATCATATTTAAAGGATTTTACAAACAAGGTTGGATCAATTCAACCTTTTTTGAATTCTTTTGAAATCAAATGAGTGGATAATCATTCATACCAAGCTCTAAGTGCTTGTTTTAGACCATATAGAGCCTTTTTAAATTTGAAAACATAATCAAGGTGTTCTAGATTTTTAAATCCAAGTTGTTGACTTACATATACTTCTTCTTTTATTAATCCATTTAAGAAGGATGATTTGACATCCACTTGAGCTTAAACCTTTTATGATCTACATAGCTCAGCAACATTCTAATACACTCAAGTCTGGCTACTGGGTATAGGTTTTATCATAGTCAAGTCTATCTACTTGACTAAATCCTTTAGCTACTAGTCAAACTTTATTTCTGATAATTTCCTCCTTTTTATTTAACTTATTCCTATATACCCACTTAGTCTCAATGAATTTTTTATTCTTGGGTAGAGGAACTAAGTCCTAGACTTGGTTTCTTTCAAATTAGGCTATTATTCCTGCATGGTAATAATCCAGTCTGGATCAAACAGGGATTCTTCTACTATTTTAAGTTCAACTTTAGAAATTAAGGATATTTGACTTACGTTTCTGAATGATGTAGTTTGAACTCTTAGTTCTAGGTCACCTATTATTTGGTCAATTGGGTGATTAGAGCTGATTCTTATTATTCTAGGCTCAGTTTGTGTTTGTTCATTTTCTTATGGTGGATTTTGTTCATCTTCATATTCGTTTATTAGGTTTTCACTTTCTCTCCCTAGATCAATGCTTCCTCTAACAAAATCAATTGGTTGATATTGAGTTTGAGTTGAGTTAGATTCTTTAGTAATTTAGTCGAATTTTACATTAGCTATTTTTGAAATTCTTAGAGTGGTTTTATTATAAACTCTATATCTTCTACTATTTAGGGAATATCTTATAAAGATTCTATTTTCTACTTTTGAGATAAATTTTTTTAAGTATTCTCTTATATTTAATATGCATATAGGACATCCAAATACCTTAAAGTGTTTAATATTTGGTAATTTATTGTAGTAAATTTCAAATGAGGTTTTATTATGATTTTTATTTATTGTTGTTCTATTTTGCATATAGCAGGCTGTACTAACAACTTCTACTCAGAAATATTTTGGTAGTTGGTATATATTAAGCATTGTCCTAGTGACTTCTTGGAGAGTTCTATTTTTCCTTTCAACTCTCCATTTTGTTGAAGTGTATTAGGACACGAAAATTCTTGATGGTACCCATTTTCTAAGAACAATTTACTAAACCTATGATTTTAAATTCTCCACCATTATCACCCCTAATTCTTTTGATTTTTGAATCTTTTTCATTTTCAATTTGTTTACAAAAATTGCTAAATATTTCAAATGTTCAATTTTTATTTTTTAAAAATTTTACCCAAGTGAATCTTAAATAATCATCAATTATTACTAGACGGTATAAATTTTCATTTATAGATTTAATCTCACGTGAGTCAAATAAATTTAAGTATAATAATTCAAGTGTTGAATTAGTTTGAGTTTGATTAGTTGATCTGTGGGTTGATTTAATCTGCTTTTCTTATTGACAAGCATTACAAATTGTTGAATCTAAATTGGATAGTTTTGGTAGGCATCTAACTAAGCCATTTAGTTTCCTATGTCATAATCAGGTTTCCTCTTTTTGTGTCAAATGACATTTAAGTGAAGAGCTGGCTAGGTTAATTATGTAAATGTTATTATTCCTAAATACTTTTAATTTTATTGTAGGGTCTTTCATATGTTTAATTAGACATTTAGTGGATGTAAACCTAGCCTTATATTTTGAATCACACAATTGACTAACACTGAGTAGGTTAAATTTAAAATTTTTAATAAGTAGTACTTTATGAATAATGAAATTATATTCTAGTTCAATGTTAACTATTCCAATTACCTTTAGTTTGTCGTTATTTCCAAAGGTTGTTCCTAGTCTTTTGAAAATTAATTTAGTGAACATTGCTTGATTCCCGGTCATGTGTCGGGAGCAATTACTATCTAATATTTATTTAGATTCCTACACAGAGTAGGAAAAAGAAATTTTAGCTCAAGTGTGAACTTATTTGAACTTAATTTGAATTTAATTAATTTTAATTTGACTTTAATTTTAATTTGAATCTAATTTTAATTTTAATTTTAATCTAATTTGATTTTAATTTTAATTTGAATTTAGTTTTGATTTAAATTTAAATTTAAATTAAAATTAATTTAATTTAATTTAATTTTAATTTTAATTTTTATTCATCTCACCTGATCTATATTTTTAATTAGGGAATCTTATAATTTTATGAGATGAGTTAAATTAAATTTTAGGATTTAGTTTAATTTGTGTTAGATTCAAGTTTAGCTTTGGGTTCAACAAATATATATTTTTTATATAAACGTCTAAGTTGTGGTGAGTCACCTAAACATCATTAGAGTAACCATGCCTTCGAAAATTTTTAAATAGTCCTATCCACTGAACTTAGTACAAAATTTTGGTTTAACCAGTTAGGATTAGTAAAGGGTAGCTTTAGTTAGTTTCACTAAGCCAAATGTACCAGGTCGAAGTCATATATTCCTAGACATGTATAGACAGAGTTTCCCTAACATACTATCATCCAAAACTTCTCCAGTACCATTTATCAAGTTAAGTTTTTGTCCCCATTTATGTTAGTTCTAATTACCTAGTCGGGTAACTTATTATTTTTGGAGGTGCCAACTAATTTGTAGTCTCCCCTTGAGTTTAAATTTAAAGTTTGTGTCGATTTGCTTTATAATTATAATAGACTTGGTTATAGTTTGAGTTTATAATAATTTTATTTTTATTTAATTTAGATTTAGTTTTTAATTTATTTGATTTGATTTGATTTGTTTTGTTTGAATTTATTTTTGAAGGTTTAATTTTTGAAATAAAGAGTGAGTTATTTGATTTATGTAGTGAATTTTATTTTTTTAGTACATAGTATTGATTGAGTCATATTTACGTGGTTAGACATGCCTTTGATGCCCAAGATTTAGTTAATTTTTTAATTTAAGTTAGTGTTAACAATGATTTAAATGTTGAGTTAGATTTGTATCCAAGTCTAGATTTATTGTACATAGCTCTTTGGGATCTAAGTATTATATTTAGATATTTAGATCCTAAGGTAAACTTTTCCAACTATTCCGTTAACTGTTTAATTGATTTTTCAAAAACAAAATTTTCTTCCTCAAGATTTACAGCTTGAGTTGAATTTATCTTCAACTTGGTCAGTTAAAGATATCTAGCTCAGTTGTTCCTTAAGGATGTTATTTTTCTTAAAGAGAAGTTTAACGTGTTCCTTAGTTTTTGTTATTTTTTTGTTTAGGTAGGAAATATTTTTAAAAAGTTTTTAGGTATAATTAAATGTTACCCCAATGGGTTTGTCTGAACCGGATGCAGATCCGTTGCTTGA
Source organism: Zingiber zerumbet (assembly GCA_037833815.1). Lineage (NCBI taxonomy): Eukaryota > Viridiplantae > Streptophyta > Magnoliopsida > Zingiberales > Zingiberaceae > Zingiber > Zingiber zerumbet. The sequence goes on along the minus strand of JBBMJZ010413116.1, from coordinate 7,090,099 downwards.
CTCATATTCAAACTCTTTTTCAGGATTTGTTTCGCCTCCAGTTGTCATAAGTGAGAGGTAGCTAGTTTGCTTCAGTTCGTCAACTTTTGATTCGTCAGAAGAAGACTCATCCCAAGTCAACTTTAGTACTTTCTTTTGCTTTATCTTCTTGATCTTGTCTTCATTAGGGCATTCATGTTTGAAGTGTCTCTTTTTGTTGCAGCCGTAGCATGTGATATTGGCCTTTGACTTAGTGGATGCAGACTTAGACATCTTCTTCGTGTCGCGTCTGGTGATGTTTTTCTTGCGTCTGGTGAATATCTTTCTTACTATGTTCACTAGTTGCTCTTCTTCGTCTGATTCTGATTTAGATTCAGTTTCTACTTTGGGTTTAGCTCCCTTTGAAGTTCTTGCAAGAAATGCAATTTTTTTTCTCGACCTTTGGGCCGTTAGTTTATTCGTGCAGCTCTAATTCACAAAATAATTCTTCTAACTTTAATTTTGAAAGGCTCCTTGAAACCTTATAGGCATCTACGATCGATGCTCATAGTGAGGTTCAAGGGAATGAGTTCAGAGCATACCTGCTAATATCACGATTCTCAAGTTGATGTCCAATCATTATTGGTATAGGGTGCACCAGAATCGAACTTGAGTTTTGATGTTATCAAAGGTTCAAGTTAAGTCTTGTTGTGATCTAAGTGCAAGCTGTTTACTCAATCTGGAGAAAGTCTTAGTAGATCGTGGAAACCAGTTGAAAGACCAAGTGAGTCAAGAGGACCTGACACTTGGCAGGGAAGCTCGATAGGTCTAGAGGACTGTAGTTTGAGGGAAAGTCCTAGTGTGCTGATCTGATGCTAAGTGGTAAAATCCAAATAGGTCTGGAGGACCATGTTTGGCAGGTAGGTTGAGGTAAGCAACTAGAGGATCAACAGTAAGGTCGTGTTCCAGAAGGGAACAAATCCTAGGTCGCTGATCCAACTGCAGAAATCAGGAAGGTTTTCAAGTTGAGATCAAGACAGTGTTATTGTCAATTACTACTCATACATCTTACTATTATTCATATATTACTGTGCTAACTCTATTTTGCAAACGCTCTTGTTCTAACTCTGTGTTGTAGGAACCGAAGTTTATCGGTCGACCGAATAAAGCTAACTCAGACTAGAGACTAGTTCAGACCAAAGCAGAGCGAGTCTGATCAAAGTCTGATCGATCGACCGAACTAGAGAATCGATCGACCAAACCTTAATGATGTGGCACAGATCAGACTGAGCCAAAGAAGAGAAGGAAACCTGGCTGATCGGTCGACCAAATCGGAAGATCGGTCGACCGAACAATCTCTCATTAATGAAGCATTAAGTGCAAATCTCGGCAAACAGGGAAGGTTCACTGTTCGGTCGACTGAACATGGTGATCGGTCGACTAAACCATTAAATGTCATCAATGCCCAAAGATCGGATCTTAGCAAAGAAGGAAGGGAGCGGGTTCGGTCGACCAGACCTAAGGATCGGTCGACCAAACATTGACGATTCTTATAGAAAGAAGCTCGAGGTCCAAGGCTAAAATACAATCAAGTCAATCAAGGTTTCTGTTCACCATTGTGCAAAAGTTTCGTGCAACTATTCTGTAACACTTCTTCAAGCAAGCTACTACTTCATTCAAGTGCCAACTGACCTTCATCGTTTTTCTACTGTCAGTATAATTTTATATTGCTTGCATTCTACTTAGTTTCAATAAGATAGTAGCTGTTACTATCTTATATTATTCATTGTACGAATTGTTTCTTTCCTAAAGTTTCGGAAAGAAGAATTATAGTGAATTGTCCAACGGTGCGATCAAGGATCACAGGTCTTGGAGTAGGAGTCGACGAAGGCTTTGAACCAAGTAACCACCCTAGTCGTCTATTTTATTATTCTATTTTCCACTGCTTACTGTGATTGTTTTTACGATATGAGAAGAAGAGTTTTTAAAGAGCAATATTCATCCCCCCCAATCTATCGCTTTCTATCGATCTTTCAATTGGTATCATAGCCTGGTTGCTCCAAAAATACTTAATCATTTTTCAAAGTAATTTTAAAGCCTTTTTCTTTTCTTCTTAAAAAGATTTTTTTTCTTAATCTTTTTATCCCGCACTACTAATCCCAAGATGAGAGTCTTGGAAATCTTCTTTTCCTTTTTCTTTGATAGCAAAGATGACAAACTCCTACCAAGAAGGATACAGTACAATCCACCCTCCATTGTTCAAAGGAGAGAACTTCAGCTACTAGAAGAACAGAATGGATTGCTACCTCAAGTCCGACATCGAACTCTGGTTCACTATACTCAAAGGATACACTCCTCCGATGGTAGATGGAAAGCCGGTAGAACCAGAAGACTAGACTCCTCCGATCATCAAGAAGGCACAACTAAACTACAAAGCAATCAACATCATTCAATGCGGTCTAACGATGGAGGAACTAAATCGAGTCGGGCCCTATGAAAATGCAAAAGAACTTTAGGATTATCTGGTAAAGTTGCACGAAGGAACCGACGAATCTAAGGTAAACAAAAGGGATTTGTTATTAAATAATTTGTTTAATATTAAAATGCTTCTTGGAGAGACGGCCATGCAACTACACACTCGACTGAAAGACATTCTCCATGGCCTACATCTAATCGGACACAACTTGGAGAATGGCGACACAATAAGGTACGCACTAAACATCTTCCCAAGAAATACTTTGTGGGCATCGATAGTAAATGCATACAAAATTTCAAGGAATCTTTCAATTCTTAAATTAGATGAACTATTTTGTGAATTAGAATTACATAAACAGTCTAACTTGAGTCAAGTCGAGAAAGGAAATGCTTTGTATTCAGGACCAAGCAAAGAAACCAAGATCAGGGCCAAGAAGGAACTAGAAAGTGAGTCCAACTCAAACTCAACCAATGAAGAGGAGCTGGTCAACATGGTTCGAAAACTACTAACAAGAAAGAAATTCAAAAGGAGCACCATGAAGACACTAGTCAACCAGATACAAATCAAATCAGAAATGATTTGTTATAGATGCAATAAAAAGGGCATCTCAAAAAGGAATACCCTAATCGGAGGGAGGAAAATTCAAAATCAACTAGATGAAAGAAGACCTTCAAAGCGACGTGGGACGAGTCATCTTCCGAAGAGTCCGATGCGGAAGAACCGAAGCACTCGAACCATCTTGCCCTTATAGCAAGAAACGAAGATTTCGAGTCCGAGGAAGAGTACGAGTCTGAGTGTAAAATATGGTATCCAAATAATAATTAAATAATAAGATTATTCGACAAATAATCTTATTGAATCTTTTTTAGAATTTTTAGGAATTTTTAGAAATTTTCTAGAAATTTTTTGGAGCCTGTTTGGCGTATTTTAAGGGGATCAATTATCGTCTTGGGAAAAAACCTGTTTGAAATACCCAAAGGTGGGAATTGATTGAGAAGTGTACTTAGGATTTGATTAAGCAAACCTAAGTATATAAAATCTATTAATACCGTGCCCTAACTCCTTCCCCGATCCCCAAATTTCTCACCCAATTACATCCTTCACTCCTCATCGCCGCTGATCCCTCCCTCCACCTCTCTTCATCGCCGGTGCAAATCCACCGCCGCCCACTGCCAGGGGTTACGATCGGCTGCTGGGGGCCGACGCTGGAGCATTAGCGTTGTCATTTTCCCTTGTTTTGAGTCGTGCCCTAACTTCCATCCCCGACGCCGACTCCCGATCCGTGGATGCCGACTCCCGATCTGCCGCCGCTGCCTCCCCGTTTTCACGAAGACCTAATCGGTGATTCCGTAGCTGTCACTGTCGTGAGGGGTCGACACTATTGGTTTTCCCATCGCGATGCTCCCTCCTCTCCTTTCTTCCTTACAATGATCGCGACATCACCCCTCACCTGATTCCCCTAACACTGTCGACCGTCGATCCGCCACCTCCTCCTCTTCATCGCCGGGCTGATTCGGCGCTATCAACCTCTCCCAGGGGTTGAGAACGATCGACCATTGTGCGACCTTAGCCTTGCTCCAACTGTTGCTGCCCTCATTGTTGGCTGTCCTTGTATCAAACCTTGCCACAGTCGATGCCCCAACACCATTCTGGTCACAGGCAGCAAGTTGTCGATTCTCTACCTCGCGACACTAGTTCCTTTTCTACTTACTGCTGTCGCCGCTGTGTATTGTCACCAGGGATCCACTGTCGGAGAGGGAGTGGACGGTAGGGTAGGCTTTGATTTCAATTTCCAAGTTTGTGTAAACTTGATTACTTTAATAAGTGGAATATGATCTGGATTAACCCTTGGATGTAACTGATTGGTTGTTAGATTTTAGGTGTCAATAGTTTTAAGCCGTTGCTGAGACATAGGCAACTGATCATAGTCCATTCATCCGTGTAAGTCTTCTTTAATGTCCCTCCCTTTCAATTTATATCTTAGTTGATTTATTCTATTAAGGGGATTATAGGGATTGAATCAATTTGTAAATGGATATTACATGGATCAATTTGGGAGTTTATGATACTATGTTAAACCTAATTCGATCAATGATTCAATGAATTGAAGTTAATCATTGTGATTAGGGTTTTCCCCAATTAATTTGAGATTTAGCTAGCTATTCGATTTATGATAGGATTGACTAAAATATATATATCATGTGATATAGGACACTAATACGAGACGAGTTTACTGACATGGGGATAGCTTCAGCACGGTCTACATATAATGGTGGGTATTTCTTGCTTTATCTTTCTAGTACATTGATCTTAGTGCATGAGCTATACATTTGGACAGCCATTGTGTTTATCTTGACTCCACTCATATTTTTTTTCTTGTGCTTGAAGTTTATCCACTCAATCTTTGAGCTACTCATTTTTGTATCTATACAGTCTCTTGTTGCTATCTATGATATTTAGCATATACTAGATTACCAGATACTAGATATTAGATATTGGATATATGGATACTGGATATTATGATTACTTGATTTGAATGTTGTATGTTTACATACTTTATTGAGCATGCTGGCTTCATGTAGCATACCTATTTTTTGTTTATATATATGATGACTGCTGCATTTTACGCATCATGTCATTGCATGAATGTCGGTGACCATGTCTCCCTTATGGTTGAGAGGGTCGTTGGCTAGGGCTGCACGCTCGACCACTGATGTGTAGTGGTAGCTGGAGCGTGCCGCTTGTCCTGACATGCTCCCACTCGGTCACTCATGGGTAGTGGCTGCTGGAGTTGTGAGCAGTAGGGACCCTATTGCTATGTAGCTAGATAGCTACTATACAAATTGTCTACTCGGTCACTTGAGAGTAGTGGCGGCTGGAGTCTCGTACAATTGCCATTGATCCGACCTCTCGACCATACAGGGGTCGTGGTGCAGAGGGGTGGGCGGGGTGACCACCGTGCATACGCTGTTATTATTATACCTACTGATGCTATTGCTTATTTATGCTGCTGTTACTAGCTTATGTTGTTGTTGCTTACTTATGCTGCTGTTACTAGCTTATGCTGTTGTTGCTTACTTATGCTGATATGCTTACTTAGGTTGAGATATATACCTGAGGTATGTGTTTAGATATTGGCTTACTTATTGCTAACATATATATACCTCACATGATACCCATGTAGTTATGAGTAGTACTGTAGCAGGTCTTTGCTACATCTGACCTTCTATTACTAGCTTAGGATATAGTTTCAGGTATGGACACTTATTATGATATCACTATAGTATCTACTATTTTTCCTACGAGACTGTATATGATAAAGGAACCTTGTAAATGGATCGCCTTGAAATTCAGCTTGGGGAAGGGTATTCACGCCACACTCAAGCAAGATGAGAAGGTGAGTGATAAGTCATGGAGTTTTGATCGCCACAAGTTGCCTTGATAAGAT
>JBBMJZ010413116.1:6943811-6955076 GCA_037833815.1 Zingiber zerumbet | reverse complement strand
ATCAATTTGTCCTTTTTTATTCATTTCCGGATTCTAATTTTTCGGGTCCATTGGAATTCCAACACTGTCCATTAGTGCTTTGTACCCTTTAGTGATGCTGAACCACTGGTCGAAGTCCATTTTCAAGTACACCTCCATCCGCTTCTTCCAGTACAGGAAGTCGTCACCATTGAAGAGGGGAGGACGGATGGTGCTACATCCTTCGTTTTGGGCCATTTCACAGCTGTAGATAGCAAACTAAAAGAGGTCCCAAGAATTGGTCTTGAATTAGCAAAATTTAAGATAAAAAAAATATAAAAGAACTTAAGAGGTGTTGCACCAACTTCAAGTTAAAATTGAACAAAAAATTATTTGAATAGGTAAAGTTTTATTGATTCAAATAGAATGCGAAAAACAACAAAAAAAATGATTCCCCTGGCTTGATTGGTTGTTGCACTAATTCAGCGCAGAACTTAGCTCTGATACCACTTGTTGGATTGAAATGCACGTGAGAGGAGGAGGAGGAGGGGGGGAGGGGGGTGACTCACGTGTCTTAAAAACTTTTCAAAAATTAAGTACGCAGCGAAAAATTAAAGCGGAATGAGAACACAAGAAAAACATGGGAGGTTTTACTTGGTTCGAAGCCTTCAGCGACTCCTACTCCAAGACCCAAGTCCCGAGGACCTATCGATGGGTAATCCACTAAAAACCTCTTCCCATACATTCGGAAGAGGGAATCGAGTATAAAGAAGATCGATGAAGTGCAATAGACAGCACTTCTCGTTTGCAGAATTTAAGTACAATTAAAATGTTGTCGACACTTAGGATCGAAGTGGCTTATTCGTGTATCGATGTCGGTTTACCGGCCGCGATCAGAAGTCCTCGGAATGTCGTAGGGCGCAGCAGCTTTTCAACAGAGTCATAGCAGGAGACCAGAGCAATCGAAACCTCAAATGGACGCGTAGTAGCTCGTATAAGTGTTGTATTTTGAAGCTTCCTCGAGACTGGCTTATATGTGGCATTGAAGGGCCTTCCGTTGCCATTGAAGGCGCCTCCAACTTGAGGAGGTTGATCCCGAACAACATGGTCTCTATTCGTGATTTCGTCCAAAGTTTATCCTGTGGAAGGTGCCTTACATAGCCTTGGAACAGGGCCGTCTTAAAGTTCTACGGGGCCTTAGGCAAAAAAAAAAAAAAAAGTTTAGGCCTTTAATAATATTTTTTAAAAATTAATTTTTTAATCTTTTTTTATTCAGACTTGGGATTGATATCAACATATTTATTTTTTTTAAATAATCAAATTTAAAAATTCATACCATATAATTTTAATTTGATAATATTTCAAATTTCGACTATTATTGACACAAATATATAAGAAAATTCTCATGCAATTACTAATAATCTAGGTTTAGGTTCATAGTTCATTCCTTCCATAATTTATTTATACAGAATAATAAAGAACATTTCGAGGAAAAGAAAAAGCGAAAAAAAATATTATCGAGTGAGATAGGAAAAAGATATCTTCTTATAGAACTAATGATAAAAGAGGAAAAAATACATAGAACATAATGAATAGATGATCAACTAATTATAAAATGAGATGAAAAAAAAAAGAAATTAAATGTAATGTCTTAAATAGTTATATTGTAGCTCTAGATATAATTTTAGCATCAGAATATAATAATTATAAATAATATGTAATTAAATACAGTTACCATTGGAATTAATTGAAGTGAACTATAAAAATAGAAACAACAAAATCTAAAGTAAAATCGTTGCATTGGAAACCAACAAAATCTAAAAAGCACTAGAACGGAATTCGAAGCAAACCCAATCTAGAGCAAAATCTGCATGCATGCTTAATGCAACATGGGAACTAGACAATATAATTATTAAATGTAAATATTGAATATTAAATCTATTTTTTTAATTAACAATAGGTCCCAATAAAATTAGGACCCTAGGCATAGGCCTTAATGACCTATGCCTTGAGCCGGGCCTGTGTCCCAACCACTGAATAGCTGGGTGAATTAAATGTATGGGCAGTTTGGAGCGGAAGAGCTGGGCTGAGCTACGCGAGCAAATACCTCAGCATTAAAAAGGATAGATAGAGTTGACAAGTTAATCAAGGACGGACGGACGACTCAGGATACTTAAATATATTTTGTAAGCTAAGATATAATTTTGTCTCTTAGATATTTATTATTTGGTGGATCAAATCCGACATGAAGATCTCTTTCAAGGAGGTTGAATTCTCAAAGACAGTTTTCTTAATTATGGGTGTTGAATTTTAGACTCCAAATTAGATCTTGCATTCTCATAGTTGACTTAACCAAACAGACAGACATATATGGAACCAAGTTGACAAATCTATATAGATCTCTCGCATCTTCGCCACCGATCATCGAATCCATCTGGTTTGACCACGATATTAACATGACGGTGACAGCTTGTCGACAGTCCAATTTGCGTTCGTGTCTCTCTCTCTCTGTGTTTGATGTGTGGGAGTAGGTCGGCGATTGAGGTGGGGAAAAAGCGTGCTGGGTGAAGACGCTGAAGAGTACTAAAGCGCCATCCCCGTTATGGACACAGTCAACTGCAGGAACAGGTGGAATGCCAGGGTCCAACAGAAAGGAATGGTTTCGGAATCTAATCAATATTGTTCCGCTTCAACACGTTCCCGATTGCCGATTGGCTCCGCCCATTAATGGAGATTCCTGTTGACAACCTACCGCCCTTTTTTCTCCGTGTAAGAGGTGGCCAAGTTGAACTCCTTGTACATCGAAAGGGATATCGAGTGGGTACATCGTGGCGTTGGGCGGCCACTGAATTAGCTAGCTAGCTAGCTGGTATTTGCCTCATCGATCGACGCAACAAAACGTTATGGTGCCTGTCGACGGCTGTAAATTTATGGGTCCGAATTCGCTCTTTGGGCCAGCACCACGAGAGCCCGCTAGCGTCTGCTGCCACGACGCTTGGCTTCTTGAATTCGACATATATAAATTCAAAGAGACCATGCTTAGCGTGAATTGACGTATTCCCCTGAACATAACCAGACGACCTCCTACCAAACATTGATATTTAATTTTTAGGTCAATTCAAAAAACCTTGACAGACGCTTTTGTCTCATTTAGATTTCCATACAAACCCGTAGACCATCCTAGAAATCTAAGATAGTAGCATGAAAATATTTGATCTTATCTAAAAATGATAGAGATGACGTATTGAGTAGATGACTTGACATTAACCTGGAAATGACTCTACTAGGAAAAAGCAGTGACACTGGACAATTCTTTCGGTTCCTTTCTGCGCACACACACCCAAAAGAGCAAGTAGGAGTTTAGGACAAAACCCGGGAAGATGTCCTTGGCGTAGGTCATTCGACACTCAAGTCAGTAGATGATCAAACAAAAAGTGGAGAAGATAAACAGTAAATTATGAGTGTGTGCTGTAAAGTTCACTTAGAATGTATTGTGTACCTTGCCAACGGAAAGAACCCTCTTTTATATCACCTCTCATAACCACTACAAAAAATGCTGCAAATAACGACGGGATCCTCGACTGAATAAGATTTAGTCGGTAATTACCGACGGATTTTAATTCAGTTAGTAATTTCCGACTGAATAGCCATTTCCATCGGTATTTACCGATGGATTTAAGATATCAGTTGGGAAATACCGCCTGAAATAAATTCAGTCTGCAAATTAGCCCTTTGGGTCAACTGATTTAGAAGCGTCGGGTCAATGGGTTTAGGATATTACCAACGGAAAATTGATTTCGTCTGTAAATACCAAGGGAAAATTGATTCCGTCGGTAACTGCCTTTGGTTAACGGGTTTTGTAGTTACCGGGTTTGGGCTGTACCGACGGAATCAATTTTCCATCGGTAATTACCAACGAAATATTAATTCCATCGGTAACTCCGATTAGAATTAGGGCACGCGACCTCCCTTTCCTCTCCGCGCGAACTTTGCTTTCTCTCTCGGTGATTTTCTCAGCTTTCTCTCTCGGTGATTTCCTCTCCGCATCCAACAGCCTCGTGTCCTCTCCTGTTCTCCGCGATTGACAACCGGCGACTCAAGTATGCTCCTCTCCTCCCTCGTCTCTTCCGTTTCAAGCGCACGGCGCCTGCCGCAGCCTACTTGCGGCCGACCGACCGCCACAAGCACTTGCTCGCGGCAGGCCAGCCGTTGCAGGAGCTTGCCCATGGCAGGCTGGCCGTCACAGGCCGGCCACCGCAAGCCAACTACCGTAGGCTGACCGCTGCAGGCGCCTGCTCGCGGCCTACTCGCGGCTGGTCGGAGGGTCCTGCTCGAGGCCGGTCGGCCACTTTAGCCGCCTGATCGTGGCTGGCCGCAGGGGGTTGCTTGCAGCCTGTTCTCGACTGACAGCAGGGGCTGCTCACGTCTTATGTCGGCTACCGTAGGAGTCAGCTCATGGCCATGACCGACCACCGCAGGGGTTTCTCGCAGCCAATTGTAGGCACTTGCTCAGCCGTAGAATTTCTTAATTGTTTCATTGTATATTTATGGCTAATATCTATTTGTTTAAACCTATTTAAACTCATGCAGAGGATCTCAAATATCTGAGACAAACAAAATTTAGATGTGATGTTCAGGTAGATTTGATAGTTTGCATGTCCATTGTTCTATACATTAGATTTGTTTTACTTGCATTATCTTTTGTTTATTATAGTTAGTTTCATTATATGCATTGCTATTTCATTTAATGATGTTCTAAGCAACAACATGTGTTTATTAGAAAATCTAAGTTTATAATGATTCCCTAAGCAATACCATTATATTCTAAGTTTATAATTATACCATGATATTCTAAGTTTATCATTCATTTGCTTTAATGTAGAGGAGATTTTCGGTAATATGATACGAAGATCGTGAGATGAAATTGAGCTCATAATATTTTATTTAAGCTTATTTCAAGTGATACAAGTTTAATAATGTTTCAAATTATATTCTCATTAGGTAACAATGTATATGAACAAAGTTTGGATGTACAATCGATTAGAAAATAAATTTTAGCATTATTGTTCATCAAGTAAGTTATACTGAGTAGAAATGCTTCCAGAGTCTAGCATTGATTAAATTTTAGGATTATTGTTCATCAAGTAAGTTATGCTTCAATCATGTTTTGTTTCTTAATTATCATGTTAGTAAACTTTATTATGATGTGCTGTGATGTTATTTTGTAGATATTATATATCATGGCAGACTATCCAACACCACTCCGTGGATCTACAATGCTTAGGGTTGTTGCAGGTTTACTCTTGATGGTCATCGAGTAGCGACATATATTAGCAAGAAATTAAAAAAAAAAAGTATACATTTCTAGTACTACATGGAGAGTGGAGACATGTAGATGAGGTGACCAAGGATTTTTATTAAAATAAATTTATGGTAAGTAAATTGAATATGTATAATATATTTATCCTTTAATATACTTAATTTTTAATTACAGAAAATTATACGTGAGAGGATGGACACGAGTCAGAATTTGCAGCGACTTAGAATATTTATTGTGTCAAATTGTACAAAGACCTCTTATATTATATGAGAATGAATGACATAATGTCAACTTATGTATCCAACGAGGTATGAGGTGCATGGACGACCACTTGGTATGTAGAAAGATGACAGGCAAAGACTCTAAAAGCTCAAGAAAATAGGAATACAAAGTCTGGTGACCCGAGTTTCAGATCCGCTCGGTATACATCAAGTTCTCGATCCATTATTAGGCATGTTATAGATCTGGTGAGTTTAATTTAAAGTTATACAAATAAAATTTTTATTTATTAACAAACTTGTATAATTTTTGCCCAAATTATTTGTGTATGCAGAAGCATTCTTTACAAAGGCAATCCACTTACTTAGAGATCTTTCTCAAGACTCACCAGAGAAAGGATGACACATAAGTTGATCTTCGATCCAAGAATATTAAAGTTTAAATTATTAAATTTATTATATTTAACCGTTAATAATGATTAATTAGCTTTAGTAATTATGTATAACATATAAATTCATATATTTTTTTTCTACATGGAAGGAAATGACAAGTAGGGTGGCTCAGACATCTCAGCCACCAGTAGAGGGAGAGGAGTCACAGGAACTATTCAGTAGGCAAATAAATGATATTTATTATGATGTTGTGGGTGGAAGGACAAAGAACTCCTCTCTCTACGGCTTGGCTCCTAGGTTAAGGTGGTATTTGATCACTTGTGGACTCCTACAGGTTGTGCTAGTTCCTCTTCTTCTTCTTCTTCTTCTTCTTCTGAGGTGGAGTCATTAAGAAAAGAAAATTAAGAATTGAAGACTCAAATGACTACGATGGATTAGAGGTAGGAGGAGAGGTGAGCTGCTTAGGAGTAGACATTGGCCTAGATGTAAGCAGTCATTGCTAGATGGGGCTAATCACAGCAGCCCAGTCATAACATGATATTGAGTCATAAGAGACTCGAGACCCATCATACCCCACTGATGATTAGATTTTTCTGAGGTATGTTCAACTATAACTTGATTTTTTTTTAAAAAAAATTCATACATCAATTAAGTAAAAAATATTTGTTCTATTCAAATATTATTAGATATTTATCTTAAATTGTATTACATTTTTTCAGGAGTCTGTATTGATATATTCACCATCATCACCATCATTGCATATCTAAAATATAATCCAGATAATTTTTTTACATGTAGAATTTGTTATATATTAAAATTTTTGAGTTATATATTATATTTGCATCGATTCATTCTGATGATAATCTCTTGTATTTGACTTTCACAGGATTATATTTGGATATATGTGTAGGAGATGTATCATGGTAAGTATTTTGGATATTTTGTATCTACCTTTTACTTGTCATTCACTTTGGATAGTTATAATTGTGAGTATTTTGTATTTAGATAGTTATGCTTATATTTTGTACTGCATTTTGGACATTTGGATAGTTATGATTGTGTTTTGTATTGATTTTTGGATAGTTTGATTGTTTGTATGTTGTGAGTATGTTGTATTTGTGAGTATGTTGTATGGATTGTGTTTGTGTTGACATCGTTTGTGATGATTTTATTGATATGAAAATTGTATACATGATATGTTCTAAATAAAAGGGGGTCTTTCAAAATTTTTATTAAAAATTACCGACGGAATTATGATTCCATCGGTGATTTTCGATAGAAATAACCATTCTGTAGAAAAAATATCGAATCTGTATAGAAATTTTCGATACAATACCAACTGAAAGCACGATTCCGTTTGTAATTGCCGACGGAATCATAAATTTCGTCAGTAAATTCCATTATCCTCCATCTCATAGGTACCGACGGAACATTTGTTCTGTCGTTAAAATTTACCGATGGAAAGTTATATTCCATTGAAGAATACTGACTGAATATCATTTCCGTTGGTAAATTACATTTTCGACGCAATTACTTCCGATGTCACAAATTCCATCATTATTCCGTCGGTAATCCCAATTACCGATGGAATAATGATGGAAAATTCAGTTGGTATTCAGTGTTATTTTTGTAGTGCAAGGAATTGTCGACATTGCAAAAGAAAGATTAGGATATTGTGAATGAAATGGATTTAGTACAAGTATGCAAACATCGTATAGGAGAAAAAGGTTGGGATTCATTTTTAGAAAAGTTTCACTATTTTTGTCAACAACATTACATTGTTATTCCCAAAATAGATGATATGTTCACATATTAGGTACCACGTGTGTGTCCCCATTGTAATCGATTAGAAGTGATAAATTTGCATCACTATCCTATTGATTTATTCTATAGTGTTATTGATATGCAACTTTAAGAGTTAAATGATCATTTTTTAGAGGTAAGACATGTAAGGTTTAAATTAGGAAACCCTTATTCATATTTTGACATAAGATGAAGAATGAAGTTGGGCTAATATGAGTTAACCTAACTTAATTATATTGTCAAACATCAAAAAGGGGAAGATTATTGGTGTAATCGTCCTTAGGTCTAGGTTGACCAGTTTGACTAAGTTCGGATTGGCGCGAGCTTGAGTTTTAATATTTTACAATGTGTGAGAGAGAAGTCAAATAGGTCAAGAGATGACTAGATATTTGATTGGGAAAGTTTAAATTGGAGGCTAGGCAACAGAAAATCCTAACTGTGGTTAGGCAAGGAAAAGACCTAACTAGAGGTTAGACAACGGAAAGTCCTAACTAGAAGTTAGGCAATGAGAAGTTCTAATTGGAGGTTAGGTAGGTGAGAAGTCTACCGAGTGATTAGTCTAATCTGGAAGTTAGATAACAGGAAGTCCTAACTGGATATTAGGTAGGTGAGAAGTCTACCGATGGACTAATCCTGACTGGAGGTTAGGAAAGGAAAAGTCTAAGTGGGTCAAGGAGACCTGAACATTTGGTGAGGAAGCCCTGGAAGGTCAAGGGTGATTGAATGCTAGGCAATGAGAAGTTCTAATAGGTCACATATGACTGTATATTGGGTAGAGGAAGTTCTTGTAGGTTGAGGTTAATCGAATATCATGCAAGATGTAATTTCAATCATGGAAAGGCTAAAATTAGGGTTAGCAATCAATTGGTGATCAATTGATAAACCCTAAACTCGAAATTTTGGGTTTATTGCTCGAATCGATTGAAGCAATCAATTGAGCAAGTTCCAATCAATTGAAGGTTTCTCACGAGCAAACATAAGTTGTTCAAATCAATTAAGTTAATTGCCTAATCTATTGGGAGACTTTTCGCGAGAGAACATAAGGAGCCAAAATTGATTAGGGCAATCGATTTTGACATCACCAATCAATTAGGGCAATTAATTGGATAGTTTTCACGAGGAAACAGAAAGGCAAAAGACTTCAAAATCAATTCACTCAATTAATTGGGAAGATATCAATCTATTGGTATGATTCAACAATCGATTGGTAGGGCAAAAAATAGCTATTCTACAGGTTTGAACAATCAGATCCTATGTGACAATCAATTGAGGGTAAGACCAATCAATTGGGAGGTATTTTTTAGCCCGAGAAAAATCCTAGAAAAGGGGTTTCGTGATGTTTTTGAGTAGCAGTTTCTTGGGAGTTTTGGAGCAAATTGATGTTGCATTTCCATCCACTAAAAGGCAACCCAAAGCAAGAAAAGGTCAAACAATGTAAGATTTCTCATTGTAAACTCTAAAATTGTTGATTATATTTTGTGTTTGCATTCTTATTTTCTTGTTGTATTCTTGTGCTCAAGGTTGTATAAGACTTCTATGTCTTCAAAAAGTTCTGAGAAGGAGACATTCATAGTGGAACTATGAGTGTGAGGAGTGATCCCTTAGATTATTCACCTCAAGGAGGTGGAGACAAAGTAAAAAACGAAGGTGTTAGCGATTGAGAATTTCACTTCAAGTTTTTTGCTGTCATTCAAGTTTAAAGAAGAGAAGCGAGTTATCCCCCCCCTCTATCTCATACATGTCCCAACAGGACAATAACTATTGTGTATATTGTTTGTGTCCACAAAACTCTTTTTTGACTTGTGATAAGAAAAAATTGATGTAATTAGCTGAGTTTTATCTACAAGATTTCTCAATGTTTGATCTTATCATACTTAATGATCAGCTTAAAACTTATATATGTGATATGCATTCTAACAAAGCATTACAAGGATTGAAAGGTTTGGGTGATCTTTTAAAGAAATAAATTATGTTAAAGAAAAGAATGATGTTCCTCGTTTATAAACTTTTAACATTAATATTAATTTTATCGATTGCAATTGTGACTATACAGAGAGTATTTTCTACCATGTGAATTGTAAATGATAGGTTGCACAATCGAATGAGCGATGATTAAATAAATTCTATTCTTATTGTCTATATAAAAAAAATAAATTTCTAACCGTTGATAATGAAATCATTGGACAAAGATTTTAAAATATGAAGACTCGAAAAGAATAGTGGAAAAATAACCATTTTGTGATGTTTTATGATTATGAGTTTTTTTTATTTTTTATTTTTTATTTTTTTATTTTTATTCATTATATTATATATGAAACTAAGATTTTAACTTCGTCCTGGATAGTTAGAGTTCAGATCTTCTGGTTCGCAATCCTGGTCTCTTTTACAATTTGTACGTCGGATCATGGTCAGAATTCGGCTAATTAAATAGTAAGATTTATAGTAAGTAATTTTAATCTAGAAATAAAAATTGATATTTTTTTAATTCAAATATGTAAAAATTTAATAAAGAGTAATGATACGTAGAGGGAAAAAATCTTAGAGAAAAGTTTAGAGATAGACAAATAAATTTATGACCCACCATTTTTTTTTACGAGCCCCATCACTTTATATACCTATCCCTAAACTTTTCTTTGAGGTGTTTTCCTTCTACCTATCATTTTTCTAGTACGGAAGAAGCTCCCTCCCATCTTCCCCATTTGGCATGGAGCCTTCACCTTTTTTTTGTTTTTTTTTTAAATTTTTAATTGAAATAAGTTTTTTAATTTAAATATATTATTAGAAATGTTTTTTAATTAGGAAAGAGATATATATGGTGTGGAGGTTAAAAAATATGGGATCCATGAAAGAGTTGTTGAGAGGTTTTTTGATAGTAGAAAGATATATGAAATTTTTTATTTTTGGTGTGGTACGGATATAACAATAAAAGAGCTGTTCGAGAGGTCCAACGACGTGGATGCCCTGAACTCATAAAGATTTGCCTCTAGGTGAGATCAACCTCGCAGAGTGCTTGCACTTGATGTAGTGGTTGATTGTCAAGTTAGTTGTTGATCATGTGCACACGGAGGAGAAGAATCATTGAATTTGGTGAGAGAAAGGAAAGTTAATTGGTTCCGTTAGATTTTAAATGAATGAAATATAAGGGAAAAAGATATCAGTTAGATGCACATTTGATTATTTCTTCCATTTAAGTCTGTGTGATTTTGAAATTTGTTATATTATTATAGTTATTATTTTCAATTTTAAAAAAGCTCACATATTTAGATATTTCTCTTTCATGGATTTTTTTTCATGTAAAAATCAAACTATATATATATATATATATGATCCTGTCCGAGTCGGGGGTCCGTGGACGCTGGGAAAGTGGCGCTCTCGGCTGGATTCTATGGTGCTCCGGCGAACCTGCAAGAAAACCGAGTCGGGAGGGGTGTCCCGGCGACGGCCCTCCAACGCTCAAGTCAGGCGAGGAAAATGGCAAAGAAGTGGCTCCTAAACGAAGACTTGCGTACCTCCGGCGAAGCCTTGGGGGTCCTTATATAGGACCAAGAGAAGAGTGGGCACGCCCTTCTAGGC
>JBBMJZ010413116.1:6922564-6934530 GCA_037833815.1 Zingiber zerumbet | reverse complement strand
AACTCGAGTCAGGTCAACTCGAGTCAGGTCAACCAGGTCAACCTTGACCTAAGGTTGCACCAACAGACTAATTTAATGTATCAGTCGATGGATAACTCTATATTTCTAATTTTTGTAGAGCTCTGATGGGTACTGTGCCACACATGCTGTATTAGTCAACTGATCCCACTTATCAGTTCACTGAACTCACGGTCAACTCGGTTTTGGTTTATCTGCAACACAAAGTTAGCACATACAATAGTAATATAACCTACAAAATGAGATTAGTACAAATAGGTAGTATGCATGATAAAGACAGTAAGGATTGTCTTGATCCCAACTTAGAAACCTCTATTGACTTTTCAGTTGGATCAACGCCTAGGATTTGTCTCGATCGGGACACGACCTCTCTGCATTCCCTCAACTTACCTGTCAAATATCGAGTTCTCTAGACCTATTTAGACTTTAATTGATCAAAATCAGATTAGCCTACCAGGGCTTCCAATTGATTCAATATCAGGTCCTATAGACCTATCAAATCCACCTATTAGATGTCATGTCCACTTGACCCATCTGAACTTCCTGTCTAGTTTTCATGATCTTTTAATACTTTCCTTACCTAGTATCGAGTCCATCTGACTTACTAGGGCTTTCTAAGTTGAGCATCCTACACACTTGATTAATTCATTAGATAACAATAAGATTTAACTTGAATATTTGATAATATCAAAATATAAGTTTGATTATGGTGCTACCTGCACCAATAGCACAAATGTCTCAGCTTACTATAGAGGGAGAGAAGTTAATTACAAACTCTATCAGTTGATGTTATCAATGATAATATATATTATGAGGTAGTCAGTGGAAGGAAAAAAAACTCCCTCTATGGCCTTTGCTACCAAGCAAAAGTTGTATATGACTGTGCAATAACTCTCAGACTCAGGGGTCATGTTAGTTCTTCATCTACTCAAGTGCAAACATTAATATAAGAAAATCAAGAATTGAGGGATTGGGCCACAACATTAGAGCAGTCTCAGGTCAGTGAGTAGATTATTGAGGATCAGGTCAAAACGATAGTAGAGCGGTAAATATAAGATTTCTTTTCTTACTTTCCATTAATGAGTCTTTTTACTTTTCCAATGCCGCATGATTTTGGCTCACAGGAAACTCAAGACCTAAATGCTACTGATAAGTAGCTCTAATTGTTCTAAGGTGCTTTGACCTTCAACTTAGTTTTTTTATTTATCACTCATAAAACATGTTATTCTGTTAATTTTGATACTATATGTAACTCTAATTATTTTACATCTTTTCAAGAATAATATAGATAAAAGGTTAGCATTTTGAAGAATTGGATTTGATACTATATTCTATTATTAAGGTATATATTTTTTAAAATAGGTTAAATTTGTGTTTATCAATTTGAGTATTCTTTTTATAAGTAATTTTGGCTTTATGTATATCTATTTTAATTTAGATTCATATATGAGCAGTATTGTTTTGAAATACAATAGGTAGTGAACTTTAGATTCATGTAGTGAAGTTTGAACTATTATATCCTACTTGTTGTAGGATGGGATGATAAGAAGGAAGAAGACAGAGAAGTGATGAATGTATTTTGTTTATGAGCCGAATGGAATGTATTAGAAATTGAACCATGTGTTTGTTTTATGATAAAAGTGATGAATGCATTATTTTTAAATATTGCTTTGTTAAACATTTGTAATTTGTGTTAATTTTGAATGTTGAATGTAAATTGAATTTCGAATATTACTTTGTTTAGAGTTTATGAATTTCAAGTTGAATTTTACAATGTAATCCAAAATTTTAATATTTTTTAAGATTCTTTTGATAAATTTTGAGCAAAAATTAACGACGTAATTAAACATCCGTGGCTAAATATAGCAACGGAGTTGAACTTTCATCGCTAAGCTAAATGATATATTAAACATTCATTTCTATATATAAATTATGTCGTTAAATTAGAGACGGAAGTTTAACCGTGTTGCTAAATTTATCGATGACAATTTAATCCCACCACTAAATTTAACGTCGAAATTAAACTTTCATCGCTAATTGTATTTAGGGACTGAAGTTTTGGTCACCAAAAACTATTTTTCTTATAGCGTAACAGTGTGATCGAGCCATGTCCCCTTATGAACTTTCGTTTCAAAGTATCGAATTTGGTAGAGAATTTGATATTGGTTTATGTGAGTTCTACATTGGAATATTTTCAAATCATATTTTTATGGACTACCCAAGTTGAATTTTAGAATAGTTTATGAGGCTCATGAGTTGACTAAGGGACCCTGCCTAATTTGTTCTGTCAGTTGGAAGTTTTCTCAAGCTAGTTGAACGCTGTGTTGGATGATTCCGTCGAAACAACCTTTAGTCGATTAGGACTCTAGGAAAAATAATATTAATGTTCGAGCTTTAGTTGACTGAATGACTTCATATTAAATCAATTGGGGAATCATGATCAATAAATTAAGATCCTTTGAGTTTATATTTTTAGATCTTCAATCAAACTTTGACCATGTTTATTATTAACCTCGATCGTCAACTACAAGAACTTTTTTCAGATCATTCCGTCCGCCAATTTGTTCTGCCATAGCTTAAAGAATGCTGTGGCAAATCAGACCTCGGAATCATGGAAGAAGGCAGAAGGATCGAACGGGGAAGCCGCAGCGAAGCCGGCCGAGTCGAGAATGAAATCCGTGTAGGAACTGTAATCGTTCGCCGGAGTCACAGCAGAGAACAGGTCTCCGAAGTCGCTCGATAGCCAGAAGCTGCTCGACTCAGGGGGGGTGGTGGGCGAGACGAAGGGAGGCGAGACGGCGCCGCTGGCGGGCGTGGAGGCGAAGGAGAAGCAGTTGTGATTTTGGTCGTCGGAGCTGAAGCCCTCCGTCTCCACCTTGAGGCTGGTTTGCAAGCTGTGGAGGAGCTGCTGCTTCTGCTCGGCCGGCTCACTCGATAATGCCGGCGGCGCTCCGGCGCCGGGCTGCGGCCTCTTGCTCTGGATGCAAGTGTGATCGCCTCGGTAGGTGACGTCGATGAAAAAGGGGTCGTCGTCCGATCGCTGCACCTGCTTCATCGCAGGACATCCGGCAGCGTTGCGGAAGGTGCATCTGAAATATGCTCTGCCAAAAGATGATCGATGATGATCTTTAGATTTACGATCCGTGTCAAAAATCGTGAAATCGAAGATTGAAAGGGGACGAAGGCAGACGGCGGCGCTACCTCGGATACTTGGCTCCGAGAATGTCCTTCTTCCCGTATTTTCGCCAGTTAAAGCCATCGTCATGGCCGTTCGACGAGCCCAGCACCTGAACTCGGCTCGTCCACTTCCTCAGCGTCTTCCTGTTCCAGAACTAGAGAGTTAATTAAACGGACGCCACAGTTAACCACCTCATGCTCTCTGCTGTTCCTCTGTTTTACCTCTTCTTGCACATCTCCTTGCGCTGCTGCTCCTTCAGCGCCCGCTCCGAGTTGGCACTGCAGCCGCTATTGGAGCGCGGGGAAGCCGCCGCCGCCGCCGCCGCCGCAGCAGCAGCTTGGAAGAGGTCGGAGTCCGCCGCCTTGGCCATGCAAATGGCCGTCTGGAAGCAGGACTGCGCCCGCAGAACGAGCTGCTTCTCTTGCTCCGGAGGAGAACGTGCGGCCATGCACTCGCACAGCTGCCGCAATTGCGCCTCCCCTTGCGTCAGCACCGCCAGCAGCGAGTTGAGATCCCAGCCACCGCCGCCAGCTGCGGCCTCCATTGCCAAAATTAAACGGAAAAAGGGAAAGCAACTTCAACTGGATCGGAGATGCGCTGACGGCGACATCTATATATCGAGCTAACTGTCGAGGGATGAGATGATGCTGCACGGAGTGTCTGGAGTGAGGATTTTAATGTGATGGATTGGGCGCCGGTAGGAAGGGAAGAAAGTTTGACTGAGAACAGCTTGTGGTTCTTGGGCTGGTCATACGTGGACTGGTCCATGGTCAAAGAGTGGAGTGGAAGCATTTTGCTGACCAAATGAAGGGTTGACTTCTAGAAACAGGAATCTTCTATTTAATTTCTTTACTTGCCAAGTGACGTCATCTGTGGCTGGCATGTGTGACGTGCAGATGGTCCACGTGCGAAGCTACTTAGATTTTGGTTGGATTTTTTGAGATAGATTTTTCTTGGAAAAAATGATCCAGCGTGTCAATCACTTGGCTTTGAGGACTGGCGAGTACATGAAATAATGTCGGGGCTTTAAATTTCATAGAGGATATTTCTATTGAATTTCTTCTTAATGGTAACACGACGGTATTATATTTTTGGCTTAAATACTTTTAACCTCCCTGTATTTTTAATTAAGTAGTGTTCCCCCCCCTATATTTAAAAAATAACATTTAACCCCCTTAACCAAAGCCAAACATTAAAAAAATTATAAAAAGACAATTATATCCTTATCAAAATTTCCCATTTTACAAATATGGTGAGATTTATAATTTTATTGAATTTTGAAAGGAATTTGACTATTTTCAAGGAGGTAGTGTCGCAAGTGGGACCAATAATCAAATAGCAGGGACTAATGAAAATCCTCGAGTATGTTTCTTATTTACATTTACTTAGCAATTTGGTTATCTAGTTTTTTATATCTGTGAGCATAATATTATATTTGTTCACAACTTATACACTTTAATTTTTGTAGCTTCAAGCACATGTGTCTGCACGTGGTGAATACTTCTTGTCCACTCAACAGTTATCAAATGGAATGTATTTTGTCAGGGATGTTAGTCGAGAAACTGGAGAAAATATGTAATCTATTGTTTCTTTGAATTATTTTACATGCAAGTTTCATAATTTTGAACAATATTATGTGTGCTTATAGATTATACTTTTGTGAAGGTTGTACCTTCTAGATGTTAGATTCAATACATTAACTTTTGGTTTGTCTCTTCGTATCAAGGTAAATATTTGTAGAAGTTTGCCTTCTTTTGTGAGATACAACTAACATAATATAGGTAAAACAGTACTAAAGTTCTTAATATGAACTTTTTCTATTTAGATGTATTTATTTAAGTTTTCATTCTTTTATAAATTTTCTCATATCGGGTCAATTGAATGTATTAATTTTCTTTCTTTACCTCGTCAAAGCTCTTTTATAAATTTTATCACATCAGGTCAATTTAATGTGTTATTTTTTTTATTAAGGACATAATCGTCAATTTAATATGTTTTTCTCTTAAAGTTATCATATCACAAAAGAAAAGAGCACAATTATCTATTATAATTTTTTTTAACATTTGATTTTTAGAAAAGGGAGTTAAATGTTATTTTTTAAATGAGGGGGTTAAATGCTACTTGAGAGAAAATAAAGGGGGGTTTAAGGTATTTAAGCCTATATTTTTTTCATGGAGCCAATACAAACGAATCCACGATAATAGAAAATTTTATAAATTTTTTATTTTGCTGGAAAAAATTATCATGCTAATACACTATAATTGAAATTCAAACTGTGAATATTTGAAAGTATGTTTTTGGCACTGCACCATCAGGGAGATGGTTTTAGGATTTTAGAATTTAGAATTTAGAATTTAAACACCTCACATAACACATGGTGTAAATGAGATGGAAATTTGGTGGCGAAAGAGTACCTTCTTTCCCTTCCCTTCAGTCTTTGTTCCAAGATTTGAATTGTAAGGGAAAACTTTGGCTCAGTGAAAGCGAAGCTGTTTAATCATTGGAACAAACGTGTCTTTGTGAATTGAATCAAAAAGGAGTGCAATGTGCATTGACCCATTCAAAGCACTTGCTTCTACAGCCGAAATGGTCGGTAAACATGTACATTAGTGTTCTTGGACCACTCCAAGGACAATTTCAGTGCGTGTCTATAACAATCATACCATCTTAATTATAGTGTCGGCAAAGATTCAAAATGAGCTGGTCTATCTGGTTTGATTGATCGTTTATGCTCCATTTGAATGGTCAAGCGAGTTAGGCAAGACAAGTAGAAAATTTAGCGTAGGCTGAGTGGCTGACCAATTTGTGTCGAGGTGAGTTAGTCGAGTTGAGTGGCTAATTTTGCTAGGTATGTCGAGCGGGAGAAGGTCATGTCAATGGAGCGGGACAAAATGCTTAGCTTTTCCTATTTTGCTTAAGTAGGGTTATAAGTTGA
Source organism: Zingiber zerumbet (assembly GCA_037833815.1). Taxonomy (NCBI): domain Eukaryota; kingdom Viridiplantae; phylum Streptophyta; class Magnoliopsida; order Zingiberales; family Zingiberaceae; genus Zingiber; species Zingiber zerumbet. Next base: position 6,928,399 of record JBBMJZ010413116.1, on the reverse strand, counting down.
ATCAAATTTTATGTCATTAAAATTTACTTGATAAACTAATTGAGTCAATTTTTTTTAGTTTGAATTGGACTTGAGTTTAATTTGCCTATGTATTATCGAATTAGTAATTTAAACATGTTTGATTATTTAAAATTTCTATTAACTTGATTGTTTCATTATAACAAAAATGTGTTTTGAGAATTTTAAAATTTGAATACTGAAATGCATAGAATGCCGTTCATTCAAGGTACCTTTCCGCTTTACACAATAAAAAAACAATCAAATTAAGATTTATTATTAACTTTTCTTAAATTCGCCAACTTTGCTTAAACTTATCCTTGCCAACCGTCTTTCTCGCATTCATTCTTTTGTTTTCACTTTTTTTTTTTTTTTTTTTCAAATTAATTTATTTTTCAGTTGGTGGCGCTGCCTGTACTGCAGGCGACCTGATCCCTTACCCATCTGTTGCCCTGATTGATCACTTTTTTTTGCTGAGATTCCTGAGATCTCTTGCCCATCTGTTTGCCTTGATTGATGAGTTTTTTGCTGAGATTCCTGAGTGATCGCATCCGGAAGCAGCGAACGATAGACTGCTGGTGATGCAACATGAAAGTTAACTCGCTCCGAGAATTCTATGAAACGCCTGGCTGTTGAACTCCGATGATCTCTTGTGGAAAATCAACGAAGGGGAAAGAAATCGTAAGTAAACAAGCTAGGGAGGAGTCCTTGATGTAGTTACTTCGACGATCAAGTCAAAAAGGAATGGTGGCCCAAAAAAAGAAGACGAAGACAAGTATCTAGACATGTCACATATGTGCGCGTACTTACACCAGCGGAAAATGACTCTGTTTTATAATATCTCTTAAAACCTCCGGCTCCTAGGGTTATGGTGCAGCGACATGGCATTTAAGTTATCACCCAGGCATCCATAGAATTTTTCCTCCAAATAGAGCACGCAACCAAGGGATGCTGCGTTTCTGGGCTACCCACTTATCCTAGTGGCCGGTGGGAAACTTCCATTGGGTCGAGCCGGTCACCCCAGGTTCGATGTTATCCAGCCTGATTAATTATTTTTTTCCTCAAAACCTCCACATTTAATGAGATATTATCATGTTATCAGTCATTTTGTCTCATTACCATGCTTATACCACACGTAGCAATCACATCACAAGCATGGGGAGAGTATATGACATGTATTGTGTATCTATATACTTATACACCTTTTTTATTCTCTGGCAAACCCATGAGATGTATTAATGGCGAAAAAATGAGCTTTGGGGCTGGGGGCCATTTGGGTTGTTGGGTTGTTAGCTAAACGTGCTTCTCAAATAACTCATTTCTATATATAACCTAAATGGGTCGTAGCAACATCCCCCAAAAAGGGGTAGAGTTTTATGGGTGGCCTAGCAAACCCATGTTGATCCCCTTATGACCTGTCTGATTGGTAGGGTCTATCAATAGAGGGAGAATAGAACCCTGTGTGAGATCGGACAGAGCTGGGAATGGAGCTTATAGAGAGCCGTCTGTTCGGTAGGGTCGATCGAAAGAGAGGGAGCAGAGCCCCGAGTGAGTCCAGTTAGAGCTAAGAATAGAGCTCATAGAGAGTAGTCCGATTGGCAGGGTTGATCAGGAGAGAGGGAGCAGAGCTCTGGGTGAGTCCAGTCAAAGCCGAGAATAGGGCTCATAGGGAGCCGCTCGATCAGTAAGGCTAATTGGGAGAGAGATAGAAGAGTCTCGGGTGAGTCCGGTTAGAGCCGAGAATGAGGTTCATAGAGATCCATCCGATTGATAGGGCCAATTAGGACTGAGAGAGAGTTGAGCCTCGGGTGAGTCAAATCAGAGCCGAGAATGAGACTCATAGAGTGTTGGGAGATTGTTGATGCAACTCTACTTAGGTCAAAATTGACTAGTTTGATTAAGCTCGAGTGGATTCGAGCCTGAGTTTCGATATTTGGACAATATGTGAGCAGAAGTCAAAAAGATCAAAGTTGATCGAATATTTGACGATATGTGAGAGAGAAGTCATGTAGGTCATGGAGGACCGGATACTTGACTGGAAAGTCATAGCTAAAGGTTAGGCAAGGCAAAGTCCTAACTCAAGGGTTAGTCAAAGGAAAGACCAAGTGGATTAAGGAGGATTGCGTATTGGCAAATGGAAGCCCTAACTGTGGTTAGGCAAAGGAAGGTCCAAGTGAATCCAAGAGGATTACACATTGGCAAAGGGAAGTTCTAACTGCGGTTAGGTAAAGAAAAGTCCAAATGAGTCAAGGAGGAGCACACGTTGGCAAAGAAAAGTGCAAGTGGATTTGGGAGGACCGCACATTGGCAAGAGGAAAATCCTAACTATGGTTAGGCAAGAAGAAAATCCAAGTGGGTCAAGGAGGGCTACACTTGGTGATCAGAAGTCCAACAGGAAGTTGACACGAGATGGAAAATTCAAGTGAGTCAAAAGTTGATCGGACGCTTGGTGAGGAAGTCCTAACATGTCACAATTGATCAGATGTTGGGCAATGAAACCCTACACTTGGATTAAGCAAGTTAGGGTTGGGCAATCGATTGACCCTAAGTTAATCGATTAGGTAATCAATTAGGAGATTCTTGTGAGAAAGGGACCAAATCGATTGGTTAATCAATTGAGCTGAGCTTAATCAATTGAACGAATTGATTAGGGTCAGGAGTTTCACGAAGAGAAATTCATGAAAAGCTTAATCAATTGACCCAATCAATTCAACCACTGCTAATTGATTTGGTCAATCGATTAGGCAGTGTTTTGTCGCAATTAAGGAGGAAGAATCGATTATGGCAATCGATTAAGAAGTCTTAATTGATTGGGTTAATCGATTAAGCCCTTTTCATGAAAGAATAGAGAGTTGTAGAATCAATTGGGTAATTGATTAAAGCCTTCTGAATCGATTGGGATCACTCACCAATCGATTAGGGTTCGGAAAAAGAGTTGTTCTTCAGGTGTTCAAATGATTGGATGATGTGACAATTGATTAAGGGAAAACCTAATTGATTAGGAGACGTCAAAGAACCCTAGAAAGGATTTTCATGAACATTTCGAATGCAACTCTTGCACACATCTTGGTCGCTAGTTCTTGGATGATTCAGAGTGAAGTGTTGTTGCATTTTCGAGTCAACAAGAGGGAGTGTGCAAGAAAAGAGCAAGCAAAGTAAGGTTCCTTGTAATCGTTTTTTACTCTCTCTTTTTTATAACCTAGTTTGCATTTCTCGTTGCATTTCTTATATTTGAGCTTGTGTGAGACTTCTCCGCCTCTAGATTATTTCCAAGAAGGAGTGTGTTCATAGTGGAGCTATGCCCATGGTGTAGATTTTTGAATTAGTCACCTCAAGGAGGTTGAGACCAAGCAAAATAAAGTTGTTAGCATTCCTTCGAGTTTTTCGCTGTAACATCAACACGAAGAAGCAAAAGAAGTTATCACCCCTCTCTAGATCTCTAAGTGTCCTAATAGAGTAAGACCACTAGTCTTGGACTAATCGCCAAAAGAGTAATGAGCAGAGGAAGAAGAAGAAGAAGAAGAAGAAGAAATTGAAGCTTAAAGGACTAATTTCAATAAGTCAAGAAATCATCATTCAAGGATCTCAAGTTCAAAAATGGAGTGTCAAGATGGATTTGGATATGATATCCGAGCACCTCCACCATTCATAATTGGAAGCTTCAATCTTTGGAAATCAAGGGTTGAAAAATTCTTCATGATGGATATAGAGCAATGGTTTACTATAATGAAGAGATTTCAAATTCCAACTGAGGGAAACAGAAAGCTTCTCAAGAATAAGAAATTGACCTAGGAGCAAGTCAAGAGGTGCAAGGCAAACACCATATTGTGTAAAATTGGAGAATTTTAAGATGTCAAGAAACTATGGAGCAAATTGGCAAAGTTTCATGAAGACCCATCTTCAATGGAATGCAACGACAAAGACAAAGAGGGAAACTCTTTGTTTCATGTGCACGAGGATTCGAATGTTGAGAGGTGCTCAATATCCAATGATGAAATTGAAGAGGTATCCACCTAAAGGATTGAGGGGGGAGCGTCAATCCTTGACACCGAAATAAGAAGAAGCCTCTACCTCTGGGTTAAATGAAGGAAAATCACGTGTCACCCTTACAAGCAAAGGTATAAATATTTCGACTAAAAAAAATAAATATCATATCATTTTCTTTGAGTCTAGAGAAAATGTACATTATAAGAGGAAATGTCCTAAATTGGGCAAGAAGAAAGCATAAATGACACTTAAGGGCAAGGAGAAATTATAAGAGACTTTACCTATGATATGCAAAGACAAGGAGCACATTGTGTGCTTCATATGTAATCAAAAGTGGCATTACCAAAATCAATATCCAAAGGGAAGATTGACCAAAGGAGGAAGCTCAAATCAAGGGAGAGCTTCCAAAGGAAAGCCTAAGGTGTCATTAGTTAATATTACTTATTTAAATAATGATAAGAAATATGATAGAAATAATTTATATCATTTTAATATTATTTATCATGAAAATAAAAAGTATGAAACCTATAAGGAAAATTATAAGTCTTTTCATACTAGGACTACCTTACCCAAGTATAGGAAGGTAGAAAATAATTTAGGAAAGAACCCAAAGCAAGTTAAATATGTGCCTAAAAAGTCAAGTGTCTAAGGCAATAATAGAAATTAAAAATTTGAGGATGGAAAATTAAGTTTTGAGGTCAAAGCTTAAGAAATTAGAAAAATCCCTTAAAAGAATATAAACTTTGCTTAAGGGGTCAAAAGAGCAAAACCTATGTTTAGGAAAGCAAGAGTCATTCAATGGCAAGAGAGATTTTGATTACAAACCAAAAGTCAAAAAGAATATACCCTCGTATCATAGAATTAACCCTAAGTCTAGGAGTCAAGCCAAGACTACAAGAAAAGTTATCCCTATAGTTGACCTTGAGGAGATTAGTGTGACAAAGGTTTCTAAGAAGTCTAGGAAACTCACTAGGAATGTCTCTAGGGAAATTATCCCTAATGAGTACCTAGAATACCCAAGGAGTACCAATAAGTTTTGAGTTCCTAAGAGTGTGTTCTATTTATCTTAGATGGGTTTAGGGTGTGTCAACTGAAATTGGAATAGTAGTTAATCCAACCTCAATGAAGTGAGCACTTTGGGATATTTTTCAAGGTATTGTTACACCTTAAAAATGAAAGTTTAATTTTTTACTCTTGAAAGAGTAAGAATGTACCAATCAAATTTGAAGAATTAAGCTTGATCAAATTGACATAAATAGGATAGAATCAAAAAAAATCAAGGTGGGATTTTGACATCTTCTAAGGAGATAAGGGCAAACTTAGGTTTATTTTTAATATAACTATTAGTTAGTGATACTTAGATATAAATTCTAGGTATTTTCTTTATGCTAAAATTATCATATTTTGTGTGCCCCATCACATGCCATGATACCATATTCTTTTTCATATTGTTATGAAAGGTGTCATACATGCATCATTAAAATATGATATATATATATATTTTTGAAAATATGTATTTGATGCATGCCATGATTATTTTCATGCATTATTTTAATCTTTTAAAATTAAGGGTAATGCCATCAATTAATATCTTAGGTTGGATGATCAAAGTTTAATTGCCTAGTTAGATATACATAATCTCTTAGTTTTAGGAAAAATATATTTTACATCTCACAAGACCATAAATTAAACTTGTATGTAATTTTGAGACACATTAAATGTTGGACACCGTAGTTGTTTTGATGTGATCAACCAAGTTGGTTAGGTCCTACTTTGTGTTTGATCCTTGTGTCTGAGTGTGCAGGAGCTTAGGAGCGCAGGAAGTCAAGCGGAAGACGCAGCTAGCGAGAA
>JBBMJZ010413116.1:6883583-6893919 GCA_037833815.1 Zingiber zerumbet | reverse complement strand
TATAAGCTCAATTACAGGATCAGGAAGAGAAATACAATATGTAAAGGCACCAGTTTAGCTAATAAGGGTGGATATGTCACAATGTGGTAACCACTATTTGAGTCAGTCAATCAGTCTCATGACCCTAGAGGCGTCCCTCCTAGAGAACATGCAGTTATATAGCCTAAACTAATATAAATTATAGTATCAGTCATAACTTACAGTAACAATAATAGATTTACAGTATCAGTCAGGTTTGGAAGGGCCCTCCCCGGAGCTCATCCCAGGGCACTCATCCCGTACTGTCACCACATATGCTCATACCCATCCAATTAGCTCTAATCAATAAACACGATCTACCCTTTTTATTCTTTGCAGTCATACATGAATGGTAAAGGAACCTAGCTCTATTCAATAAACATGATCTACCCTTTTCATCCTTTGCAGCCATACATGAATTGTAAAGGAACTTAGCTCTATTCAATAAACATTCTTTGCAGTCATACATGTATAGTAAAGGAACTTAGCTATATTCAATAAACAATCATGCACATTCTAAGGAATTAACAAAGAACTACACTAATTGTTACTTGTTCCAAATCTGTACCAGCATTTAAGATCATCTAAAGAATCAACCGCCACATCGAAATCCCATCCAAACCCCATCATTTCCATTTGAAAATTCGTAAGCCTCAAGAAGACATAAAACATAAGATCCATCCACAAATCCGTAGCTAACTCAATTGAAATCACACCAATTCACTTCTCAAAATCACGTCTATTCAAGACAGAACCAAACTTCGCCAACCTGACCGAGATCCGTAAACATCATAAGGTAGCAATAGCAATTCTCAAAACCGAACAATGACTACCCAAATCTGTCCAAAATTCTACAGCAGCTGGGAGACAAGAACAACAAACGGAATTCAAAACAACCTCGGCTACGACATCAAGTTAAATCCGCACAAACTTCCTCAGCAATTCAGAAGGCACAAGCAGCAACAACTAACTTTAAAACGAAGCATGAGTAGCCGTAATAACGTAATTGATCACATCCTATTACATCAAGCCTATTTAGCGAAACAAAACTCCATCGAGCACAGCTTAACACTTCATCAATTTAGCTAGAATTCTGGGCACAATAAGGAAAGTGAGGACATTACCAATCGAAGCCCAAACCAAACAAACAAGCCTCTACTCAGAATTTCGCAGCTATGCAGAGAACAGGACACTAGTGTCTTGTATCCCCACCTCCAAATCGAACCAATCCCATACAAAGCTCCAACCACATTTCATACACTCCCAAGGTCGACACTAAAAGGAAAGCATCGTGAACAAGAATTTAGCACTACCTATCTATTTAAGATTCCTCATCTAGTGCACGAAGAAACATCACAATGAAAAGCCATGTTAAACACCATCTCAAATCCGTCCAAATCTGAAAAACTAACTCAAGAGAAGGAACAGGGGACGAAATCAAACCTCCACAACCAATCTGTCCAGATTTTCACAGCCAACACCAGAAATGAAAATAGAATGAAAAATCATTTTAAAACACTTTAATTCTATCCGGAAGCACCGCAGCTAGGACATGAAGAAACATTCACCACGATAAATCGCTTAAACGCTACAATTCCATCCAGAAATACCTCTACCAACACCAAAATCACAAGCACAATTAAACGAACTCATTTCACCTTCAACTCCATGTAGGAATTCCTCTACAGCCACCACACGAAGACACAAAAGTACACATCCGGAAGCAACTACTATCTCAAAGAACGATCACACAACCTCAAAGCTACCATAACTCAACTTCGAATTGTACTTTGAGATTCCAGCACAAGAAAATACCAAACGACATTGAATCGAATCCCCCCACTCATCAAATAAATCTAACATTCGAGGAAACATTCTGTCGAACAACACAAGGGCACCAAAACCTATCGCACAACCCGCGAATCTGAATCATCATTTAAATCCATTACGGAAGAACAAGAAAAGAAATAGAACTCCATTGCTTTCGTATCAATCGCCTAAAATTCCTCCTTATTTTCAACCCATTCGAACAAGAAATCAAAGTTGTTCACCTTTGCCCCCATGCCACGGCAGAGATTCGAGAAATCCTATATAATCCAAGAAGAACATCGCGGAAAACGATCGCAACACAACCAAGCCATCGACCATTAAAGACAAGCATTTTAACCTCCCCTAGCTGCCTATCCCATGCCTCTCAGATCTCACACCATCATATATGAAAGTGTACTTGTCTTTCCCTTGTCGTTCCCGTCTTCGTTCAACTGATGGAAGCCCTTACCTCGCCGTTCCGCGCCACCGATGAAATGGTTGAAACCCTCCCCATTCGACCGCGACGCCCTCAGAGGAATCTCCCACACGATCGCGCTCAATCGTCCCCGAGGCTGATGGCGATCCCGTTCGGCGGAGACGAGAGGGAAGAGGGAAGAGGGAAGGGGAAGTCTGTGATTCCAGTAGGCACCAAAAAGAGTCGAAGGAGAAAATAGAAAATTTTCTAATTAATTAATTCCTATCCATCAACTCCTAACTTGATTGAGTATTTCTAAATAAATTTTCTCATACCTAATTATATCCCTTAAAATTTAAAATAATTCCCTAAAAATTCATAAAAAATTCAGTAGACTCCATCAACTCAACTCCTGATAAATCATCTATGAAAACATATTTATTTTTTTTCCTAAAATAATCTAATTATGGTAGAATTTATTTACACTTTTATCCATATTTTTAGAATCTAATAACCTTGTATATTTATTTTATACTTATCCAAGCCATACAAAATTTATAATTTATATCACCCAGTCCCTCCTTTTTTTAAAAAATATTTATGTATATTTAGGTCATGCAATATATTTAAGTTCGGATATACTATAACCTATTTGATTAAACATAATTAAAGCTAGTCACTTAAATTAAACTTCATTCTAACTATACCCAAAATAATTAAATAATTACTTTTAATTAAAACAATTAGTTTAGGACATTACAATTCCTCCCCCTTAAATAAAATTTCGTCCTCAAAATTGAATCTTACTCGGCAATTATGGATAGTGGCTTCCCATGTCTCTTTTGGTTTCATTCATACCTAATCTCTTAACATGGTTGAAACCTTGTTTAAGCTTATCTTCTATAAGCTCTTAACCAAATCCCTCTTAGTATTCATTGCAACCAACCTCATGTTATTGTGTGCTAATCTTCTTAGTTAGAACTATGACTCCCCTTTTATATGAAACACTCAATAATTTAAACTAAACATGTGAGATTTAAGATACCAAATCAATAGTGATTTGCTACATAAAAATTCAAAAATTGATATATTACCAAAATTTTCATTATCATTAATCAAATTCGTTTGAATTTATTTATTTTATTTTTAACACATGAATGTGTCAAATCATATTGAGTGTTGACATATTATAGTACATGTAGCATGAAAGACATTACTTGTATCTGGTAGTATTAGGTTTCAATACTAAAATAGTAAATTTCATGACATGCCTCTTCCAAAGATGTGTCACATAAAATAACGTGGTTGGCTTCCTTGTCCCCAATGGTCCCAGCATATCAACAAGTTTCGCACTCTACGATATTTCCTTTAATTCAACTTTTTTTTTAATTTTTAGTCAAAATACATTAGCCTTTGTTTATATAAGCATCATAATTTTGATGAACCATTAACCCCAGAACAAACCATATACCCTACAAAATAATGTATGGTTCAACTAAAACTAGTTGCATGTTAAGAATTGGTAAGTAATGTGCCTTCACATTTAGAATATAATAAGAGGCCAAGAAGGAATTGTCTAAGTCATGCCACTTAAATTATTAAATCTGAATCATAATAGAATGGCTACAGTATTGAGAACTGAACAAACATTCAAAGAATCAAGATTACTAACCTTCAATCTGTTGGGCTCAATTACTATGCTTAACATTCAAATCTACTTATTCATTTTCGTTCTATTCAAACATCGAAAACTAAACATTTGAATGGATAGCGGAATCACGGGCAAACTAAGACAACATTATTTGTTCCTTGTGGAAGTTTCAGTCCCTAGCTGGATTTAAATGTATTTTATTCCTTTAAATTGTCTTTTCCTCAACATTTTTACTTCTAACATAAAAGATAGCAGTAGGATACTATATTAAATTAACTATGTTTTGTACTATTCCATGTCAATACTCCATCTATAAAAGCATATTGAGATGAATTTAGATGGTCTTACTACTTTAATTTCCTTTAACTACAATTAGATCGTCAATAAATTAGAATTTTTTTTCCCACCATTTTCACTCAACAGAATTAACCTCACCTCACCTGGGGATACCAAAATTTCACAGGTTACAATCAAGAATAAAGACCAAAACTCACTACACAAATTAGACCATCGTTATTGTTATGCTTAGAGGACCTTAATAAAAGCTCATGCCTTAGCTGTCATTATTTCAAATATAGTGGATGCATTATGAAGAGTTCAAAACAAATCACATGCATGGCAGTAGTAAACTAACACCGAGTACAATGTAACCTGCAAAACTTTGCTAATAGTCTACATATTAACCAATTAGTATTATTAGGATTGATCTACTACATTATCTCAAGTATATACATAAACATAGCTAAACATATGACTATAAATTTAGATCTTACAGAATTGAAGGCAGAAGTAGCCGAGTTCTGACGAGATGGCGTGCGCACATTGTCCTTTTGGAGTGGCTGCTCTAATACCAACTGAAGCATCCCTATATTTCCCTTAGTTATATATATATATATATACACACACACACACACACACACACACACAAAGCAAGGGCATTCCTCAAAACCTTTACTTAATTTAATCAGAATAGAAGATTCATTATAAAGAACCATCATACCCATCATAATCAGTATTATTACAAACAAAACGTTAACGAAAAGAATGAGGATACACCAATACAACTCCTCATACAATAAAAAGCTCATCACCCCAAAAATGCTCGGACAGTGTGTCATGCATCCATCTCACCTCCTCGTCTACTCCGTCCGCATGCCTTCCATCATAACCTGGGTGACGTCTTCCTCACCTGTAATGTAGGCATCATGAGTCCACGGACCCAGCAAATGCAATCCAATATGAATAATATGACATCTATAAGGTACCAGGAACGATAACTAATACACATAGAATATAAGCTCAAATACAGCATAAGGAAGAGAAATACAATATGTAAAGGTGCCAGTTTAGCTAATAAGGGTGGATATGTCACAATGTGGTAACCATTATTTGAGCCAGTCAATTAGTCCCATGACCCTAGATGCGTCCCTCCTAGAGAACATGCAGTATATAGCCGAAGCTAACATAAATTGCAATATCAGTTATAAATTATATTACCAGTGGGCTACAACCCTCATCAATTCTCCTAAATTAAATAGGTCGATTGTAAAATCTATCTTAGCAGCTTACACTGCTGGAGCTGAAGGAGCCGTAAAGCAATTACGGGAGAAAAACTTCCTATCACGGGATCCTCCTCCTAACTTTTTAGATAAACACAAGCTGAATGAGGACAGGCCGGCTGATTTGTTTCCTCAGTTATCCCTAGAGTGCCCCCTTTTAATTTCATCCTAATTATTGTAAGATTGACTATGAGCTGTTACAACAATTATTACCAGAAACTTGCTTATTTGTGTGAAATATAAACTTCTTATTTGTACATGGTGTTAAATTTTTGTATGTTAATGCACTTATCTGACCGTTTAATTTACATGCTTATTTTATGTTTTTATCTTTCGTATTAATATGTTCAAAATTATCCTTCTTCTACTATCAAATTTGTTCTTTTTAATTTATGGTGGTTTACTGCCTTCTCTCTAAATTTATCCCCTCTTCATATTTGACTTTTCCTTGTTCACTTTATCTTAGCATATCAAATATCATCCAGTCCATTATTAACTATCTATATCTACATAAGATATAAATTTTTAATCAGTTCATTATAATATCCTCAATCTCGATCGGTCTATTACAACCAGTCGATTTACAATTATGTTCACCAATATCGCTCGATGCTAGATACCTAACTATATTTCGCTCGGTCTAATATAGTACACCAATCTCGACCGATCTATCACAACCACTTGATTTACCATTATGCTTCCGAATATCGTCCGATGCTTTATACTTAACTAAATCTCGTCTGATATAGCATAACCATCCAGGTTTGTTGTTTATTCAAATAGATAGTCTCAAGCTACCCAATCAACTTCATACCCGACCGATTTTCCACCTACCTCCTTGAATCTGTAAGAATCAAGCATGGAGAGAGGAAGACCTATTGCGTTTTCCGAGAATGATTGCTAAGCTTATCACCCTTTCCTTGGGATCCAGCCCTCTTTTTGAATTTGTTTCCCTTCCTCGATGACATCACCTCTTTATGGAAGTTATGATTCCATGTGTTCTTTTTTATTGAATTTATACTTTTTCTTTTCCTACCCTATTTTGTACCTAAGTCCTCTTGCATGCACAATTATTGGTCTTATTGTTTCATATATTTTTATGATTTTGGGTTTCTTCCCGTTCTTCTTCCATGTCTGTTTAAGGGTTTTTAGTATAAAACACAGAGGAAAGGACAAGGTTTAAGCTGCTATCTTCTGCCCCAAACTATTCCTTCCTTTCCTTCTTTCTTTGTTTTACCTTCCTCCTGTTATTTAGCCATGGATACTCCTTCCCCAGTGTGGTTTCTTTCGTGTGCTTCTAACATTATTGATTCAAAGGAGGTGGAATTGCAATCAAACTATGATTTTCCCCCTATCTGGTTTGCCCTACTTCTCAGAATGTTCCGCATCTCCCCCCTCCATGAAGTATATCTATCTTTTGGGCTCAAGTTTTACAGGGTTTTCGATTCCCTCTTCACCCCTTTTTCGTTAATGTTAGTATCTATTTTGGTATTCCTCTTAATCAACTTATTCCTCAACCCTTTTCTATCCTTATAGGTTTTGTTGGGGTATCTAAACTATTAGACTTTCCTTTATCCCCCCACCTTTTTCATCACTTCTTCATTCCTCGCCAAGTAGACATTGGTGTCTTTAAATTTCAGTCTCGCCCTAAAGCCCTGTTGTTTAATAAGATTCCCCCTCAAGAGGAATGACGTCACAAATTTTTCTTTATGCGTCTTCCTTCCCCCCTCCTTTTCCTATCAATTAGATATACAACCTCCCTCTAGTTCCTAACACCGACAACCTCCTTGCTGATCCCTCTATATCTTCTGTCTTACGCAAGTTAAAAGGAGCCAAATTTTATTTACCGTCCCTGATTATTGAGGGTCTAATGTTTCCCTTTGGACTAAGCCCCATTGAAACCCCCTTGGAGGTCCCTTTTGGTATGTTTAGACATTCTCTATTATATTTATTAGCTATTTGTTAATTATTCTCTTTACTGACGATTAATTCTTATGTTTCAGCTGATGCTCTTCTACCCGCTTTCATGTACAAGAATACAACCATGACCAAGTCTGTTCTAAATAAATTTGGAGAAAATTTGTTACAGACCCGTCGGGCTAATCCTAATTCCTCCACTCTTGGCTTGCTATCTAAAGAAGAACAAGCAGCGGAAGCTCTTGCTTCCATGGAAGAGGAAGAAGAACAACCTTTTGTTATGATATAGAAGAAGCCCAAGCTTACTGCAGAGGTCCCCTTTCGTGACATTTTTGGTACTTTTGTGCAGACCCCCATTGTTCATGCAGCCATTTCTTATGAGAGAGGTAAGGAACCAATGCTTCCCACTCACATTATCTCTAATCTTTCTCTTAACATGATGAGACCAGGCCTACTTATTCGTTCCTCTTTTGTTATTGTTTCAGCCACTTCTGCTTCTCAGATGACTACTACTACTTCTGCAGTTTCTCAACCTCCCTCTTTGGTTTTACCTCCTATGACCTCTGGGCCACGAGCTAAAAGAACCCCCTGCAAGAGATCTTCTCCGAGTTCAGGGCCATCAGATATCCGTGCCCCTACCACTGACTCAACTTTCCTTGCTTTACCATCTTCTATCCCCTCTAGCTCTTCCTCTTCTGTTCCCTGTTCTACTACTTCCCTTCCTTCTCTTCCTTCTTCTTCTATCCGGCCTCCTTCACCTTCTGTCCCCACATCTATGTTTAGACAAGCTTTGAGTCTACCCTCGCAGCTAGGACAACCTTCAGATCCTCCTACTTATGGCTCTATACAGCTATAGGGTCCCTTGGCCGAATCTTGGCTACATAGCCAAGAGCTATTAAAGGGTTCCAATATTCCGACCCGCACTGATAATCATAGTCGTCAGGCTGTTGCTGTAAGTGTTTTTAATTATATGTTATTAATTTCTTATTATTCCCTCTAACCGCATTATTATTTTGTTTAGTTCCTTGCCTCAAGTCTTCATTTAGACCAGCTGCTTATTGCTCTGGAAAGGGATAATGACAAATTAAGGGTCCAAATAGAAGCACTGAAAGCTACTCTTCCTCCTTCCCACACTGATCTTACACAATTACGGGAGAAGATAGCTTCACAGGATCAACAATTAGAGACTCTGAAGAAGGAACTGCAGCATCAACAATAGTTACTAGAAAACAAGGAACTTTAGAGGAAAACTTTGGAGTTACAAGTAGATCGGTTAAACTCTAGCCTCAAGGTGGAAACTGTTATGAAGAACAAAGCTATTTCAGATGTTTCTCATAAAAACATTGCCTTAGAGAAAGTAGAAAGACTTCACAATATCTTTCTTTCTGAGCAGGCCCAAGATTTAGCATCTAGAGATTTTGCTATTCTACAAGAGCAAGAACAAAGGAAAGATCAGGATGCAGAAATATCCTCACTCCAAAAGGAACTAGAATGACTTAAATTAGAAAGAGACACTCTCAAAGATCAAAATGCTAAACTATAAACCGAATTTCAGAGTTATAAGGAGCATGAGGAAGACCGATGGGAGGACAAGCGTTTAACCTATCTGAGGTCCCCAAAGTTTAATAAAGAATATATCCACCGTATGATAGGGACTTTAAATCATTCTGTGACAGGGATTATTCGGCAATTAAAGGAAGGTGATTATCTCTCTCGCGAACCCCCCTTTCAATTCATAAATCGTCGTAGACTTGCCCATGAATTACCCGAAGACTTGACAAGCCACTTTGAGTAGGCATGATTATGTATTCATAAAAGACTTGTAATTAAGCACTTGCAACTTTATGAAAATTTGTACTTACCTAATTTTCTGACCTTTGTTATCTTGCCACTGCTTCTTTTGAAATGATCATGCTAGCCGAGAATAAGGACTATCTTGTTCGAGAACTCCTTTCATGGTATCTTATATGGTTCTGACCAATAAGGCTTTCTATAAACTCCTTGAACTTCAATCAAGCATGACTATAGATATATATAAAATTCCATCCGCGCTCCAGAAGAACGGATAATTCCAAGCAACTTTATATGAAGAACTTCATAGAATTTATACATTTCGGTTGGGAGTACCACCCAGAGTGATTTTAAATAAAGAACTCCATATGATTATGACTTCTGAGCAGGTGTGTGATCCCGAGCGATAGCCTATGAAGAATCACATAAGATTATGAATTCTGACCAAGAATATAATGTTGACTGGTCACATATAAAGAATTCCCATTGAATTTTGCATTCTGGACGAGAGTGTAATCCCGAGTGATTTTTTTTTATAGAAAAATCCTGATGGCTTTAAATTTCGGCCGAGCATGTAATCCCGATCGATTTAATATGAAGAATTTCATCAACCTTCAAATTTTTAATCTGGCGCATAATCCCGGCCGATTCAATATAAAGAATTTCATCAATCTTTAAATTTTTGGTCTAGTGTATAATCTTGACCGATTTAATATGAAGAATATCATCAACCTTTTAGTTTTTGATTTGGCGTATAATCCCGACCGATTTAATATGAAGAATATCATCAACCTTTGAGTTTTCGATCTAGCGTATAATCCCGGCCGATTTGTCATATTTTGATCAGATACTTGACTTTGCTTGACTTGGCTTATGATAGTTTAAAGTCTCTAGTTCCTCTCAAGAAGGCTCGTCCGGGTTACTTCAAGAGATTTCCCGATCGACTATACTCTTGATAGTTTAAAGTCTCCGGTTCCTCTCAAGAAGGCCCGTCCGGGTTACTTCAAGAGATTTTTCGATCGACTATGCTTATGATAGTTTAAAGTCTCCAGTTTCTCTCAAGAAGGTGTTAGAGTGTATACTAAAAGCCTAGCTTTTTGTATGAACATTTAGAAATAAGAATCACATTGGTCAAATAACTACACTTATATGTTAAGTGTAGATGTTCAATTAATT
>JBBMJZ010413116.1:6830124-6845389 GCA_037833815.1 Zingiber zerumbet | reverse complement strand
ATGGCATATTCTTATTATAAATTTAGAAATTTTTGGGCGTTACACCGACTGATTGGACCCAAGCCCAATTTTAGCCGCTCACCTCTTTTACTAGGGCAGTCTAGTAAATCATGTGCTCCTTCGTGCCTTAGGTATTTTAGAAGCATTTTTTCAAAAACTGCTTGTTAATGGCCAGTTGTCCCAGAGAGATTACTGAGAATGCATAGTGAGGTATTTAGACAAAGGAATGATTAGGTTGTCATCTCCATCATAAATGCCTACTTATGGGGAATGCCATGTGGCACTACTCTTCATTCTCTAAAATGGCCTCTGACTCGCGTCTCCTTATACAACTTAATGACACATTTCCCCTTGCAAAATCTACGATTCTCCAAGAGCTTGCCGTTATGATCCAATGACTATAATTAAGTTATACTTTATAAAAATCCTAAACTGTGACATCCTAGATTTTTTTTTTGAAAACATATATAGCTGCAGACATTAGTTGCCCATAATCCCCAAAATGGGTTCTTAAAACATAAATTACTAGCGAACTACAGTTCAACATTTATTCATCGAAGGAAACACCTAACTAATGCGAAAACTAAAGTAGAAGGTCTTCGGGTTGTGCTGCTATGGTCCCGAGCTAGCTCACTGGTCATTGCCTCCAGCCTCGTTCATCTCATTTCCTGAAAAAAGTTATAATATGTGAGTCAAGAGACTCAGCATATTCCGAACCATGTTATGCAATAGATAGTGCCCATAATCTAGTGTACGATGGGGTACCCAAGCTAGGTAACTAGGACTTACTTACTGACATATTATGGGCATGAGCATAGGCGTTGAGATAGGCATACAGACATACGTATACACATACGCATAAGCATGTAAACAACTAAGCATGAAACAGACATAATCATGAGCATGTGTATAAACATAGGCATAAGCATACTTGCATGACATAAGCGTACATACTATGGAGGAACATAAACATAAGCATAAGCATGTAAATAAACTAAGCATGGGTTATGATCATGAGCATGCATATAAACATAGGCATAAGCATACTTGCATGACATAAACATACATACTATGGAGGAACAGAAGCATAAGCATAAGCATGTAAATAAACAAAGCATGGATTATGATCATGAGCATGTATATAAACATAGGCATAAACATACTTGCATGGCGTAAACGTATATACTATGGATGAATAGAAACTTAAGCATAAGCATGTAAATGACTAAGCAAGAGAATCAACATAATCACATAGGGTTAATGAGCTCCCAGGCTAAGGTCACCGGTCACACTCAACTACATAGTTTGGTGAGCTTCCGGGCTAAGGGCACCGGTCACACTCAACCACATAGAATTTTGGTGAGCTCCCAGGCTAAGGGCATCGATCACACTTTACCACGTAGATTTGGTGAACTCCCGAGCTAAGGACACCAATCACACTCGACCACGTAGATTGGGTGAGCTCTTAGGCTAAGGACACCGATCACACTCAACCCCGTAAAATTGGTGAGCTCCCGGGCTAAGGACACCGGTCACACTCGACCACGTAAATTTGGCGAGCTCCTGGGCTAAGGACATCGGTCACACTCGATCATGTCGATTTGGTGAGCTCCCGGGCTATGAACACCGGTCACACTCAACCGCATAAATTTTAGTGAGCTCCCCAAGCTTGGGTCCCCAGTTCATAACTCAACCTATAATAAAATTCGTAGCATGCATAATCATTAAAACATAGTTATCCATATTCATACAATGACCATGCTAGACTTTTGACAGGTACATCCCATACCTACATGCATGCAACACTTTCCTACAAATTTCCTATCATAATTATAATAACATAGACATAGCATAATCATGCACTTACCCTTAACTTGATCACTACTTAAACATGGACATAATCGTAAATCTAAATGTCAGTAGAAAAATTCATAACTTACATATGGACCGCTAACCTATCATGATGTGAAGCAAGGGTAAGCTCAAGCACGCTAAGCAAGTTTTGAAACTTATGAGTCCTACCAGCTAACATGGTATCATCCTCTAAATAATAAAAGAGCATAGGAAATTAGAACATCCTATAGGAATCTATGCATGTACAAAATTTCCAGCCGATGCCTGAGATGGAGATCAACACTCACAACATAAACTATATGAATGACCTTGCATTTAAACATGGAAATTGCTCTCGATTTGGCACATTAAGAAGTAGTAAGAGAGACAAAATTGATGTACAAGCCTTCTTTATGCATGGTTTTGGCATAATGCCCGTCATTAAAAGAAGTCGTAATGAACGTGGAAGAAAATTAGTGGATGAACGTGGAAGATAATTAATGCATGGATGCTCCTTAAAACAGATAGCATGATTTACGAATTGTGTAGTGCATTTAAAGAGATGTTAGACCAACGGAGAAGAAATCAAAGCATATATTTCCTTAAAGATGTTATTGGCATTCTACGGATCTTATTATTTAACTAAATAGGAATGTGCATATAAATTTCAACGATTATAAACAAATTGTCACATTAGGCATGCAACCATATTGCTTCATGAAAGTCAAAATAAAGGTTACCGCATTGCACCATTTGCATGAACATGAAAACAAATAATAATCATTCTCATATCATTACTTGCTTGAATAATTTTTTTGGGTGCTTCCCTCTAATCATAAAGTTTAGATATATATACACAAGGACACAAAAAGGATGTGCATGTAAGCTTCATTAATCATATGCAATTGTCACATTAGGCATGCAATAATATTATATACTTCATAGAAAATTAAAAGAAGGTTTCTATATTGGACCTTTGATGAACACGGAAACAAATATTCAAGATTTGCCATATCAACTTCTAATCATGGAAACACATAATATCAATTATCACACCAACTTCTTAAAAGCCGAAGGTACTTCAAGGACTCTAGGATCCGAACTCTACGTACTATAGAACAAGCTACAGCAGTAATAAAATTGGGAACATGCCCAATTTATATAGTCCGAAACATGATATCATAGTAAGAAAACAACCAAACCCTCACAAGCTAAAATCCGAAACTTCACAAGACTATAGAAGCTAATCTAAACCAATAACATGGTTGAGAACATGCCTTCGATTTCTTCCCGTGGAGCTCTAGGACCGGTGGAGAATGATGGGGAGGGTGAAATTTCTTAGGGCCAGCCACCAAAAATCTCCTAGAGCTTTTGAAGGTAGGATTTTAAAGAGATGAAAGGTTAGAACTTTTTCTAAATTCTATCCATTCCGTTATATAAATTTTATTTTACTTTGTCTCTATATATATATATATATATATATAATTCCTATCTTATAATGTTATAATTATGGACACATTATTTTAATACTATTCTTTTAATATATATTTATATATAATATTATTTATAGGGATGAAATATATAATCTAAATTATATATAACAAAATGTTAGGATTCTTATATAATCTAAATTATATATTTTATCTATAATATGTCAATTATTATTATTATAAATAATCTATATGAAAATTTTATATATTTATATCCTATTATTTGATTAATCTAAATTTTCTAATGATAGACTAACTTAATTAAATAAATTCTTAATTAAATCAAGTGAACCTCCTTTAATTAAACCACTGAGTTTCTGAATACTACATAAACTGCCCATCTTCTCAGTACTTTGCCTTTTGTCTTCTTCGATCTCCTTTCCGGCGACCTCTTGTCCACATTTTTCTTCTTCCCTTTGCCTTAAGTGACTAGTAAGTCATTCGTTATTTGTTCTTTTTGCATTTTCTCATTGTTTAAGAATCTTTTGCCCCCTGGTACACTCTAACCCATTTGGCTTTTGACGCTACTAATAAGGCTTACTTCTGTTCTCGATATAAAATTCCTAAGAATTATCATATCATATCCCTTCTTCCAATGCTCATCCTCATCGCCCTCGAACCACGTCACCTTCTTTAAAGATCAGTTAGCAACCGATCTTCATTTTCCTATCCCCCCATTCTTGTAGGAGGTGAGTCGATACTTCAACTTCCCTTTACAATAGTTCGCTCTGAATGTCATCCGCACCTTGTGTGACACGTTCATGTTATTTCATCTATATAATATTCCCCCGACCCATTCAAATTTCTTTCTATTTTTTTATCCTAAAAAATCAAAACCAGGGAACTTCCTTTTCCAATCCCATCTGAAATCAATTTTCTTTAAAGACATACTTTTATTCAAACAAGGGCTAGAAATTGCGTTTCTTTTTCCTTGAAATGTCTGAGCCCGCCACTTGGCCGACTGCATGGAAATCTTTCCTTCCTCCCCTTCCTAATTTAAGGAATTATAAGAATGACCCTTCTTTTATCTCAAACTTCAACAAAATGAGCGTCCAGTGCTTTAAAATCCACAAGTCGTTACGTGAGGGCTTCTGCATTTGTTTGGCTTGAGCCCTATTTAAAAGAAGCTTCCCAAATCTTTTGGTAAGTTTCGATAACTTGGTTACTGCATTATCACTAACTAAGGTATTTTTGTTTTATGTAGTGAATGACATTTTTACATCTCTAGTCAATGAGGAGATTAATTTGGAGGAGGGAAAGCTCCGTGCTAAGGAGCAAGAACTATTGACCGAACGGGGTTTACAATCGATCATACCTTCTGGTGGGGCATCTCGTAGTCCTACGGCTGAGTCTAGTGCGACTGCTACCTCTAGTGCCTCTGGGGAATTACCTTCTACTCTAGTTCCAGTGCCTGAGGGTTCTCCTTTAAAGGGGGAGGTCGCTCCCCAAAAGAGACGCAAATGGTGTAAGCTTGTCCATGCCATAGTCCCCAAAGGATGAGCACCCTCTTCACTGTTGAAGTACCCTCCAGAGGTGCCCTCTACTCAAGTGTCTCCCTTTTGAGAAGATCCGGTTCGGTAGGAGGTACAAGAGCAATCTTTTGAGCAGACTTTGTCTGCTCTTCCTTCCGCCAGCCCAACATCGGATACCATTCAAGCACTGGAGGTTATTTCCCTACCAGACGAGTCAATAGACCCTGCCTTCTTTGTATCTCCCCATGTGAAGACTCCTTCGGCCTCTGTCATGCCGAGACGACCCTATCAATTTTTGACCACCTTTGATATGACGTCTGCCAAGGCCATAACTTCTCTCCCAATTGCTCTGACCGACCAGATACTTCTAAGGAACAAAGGCCTGGGAGGAAGTTGGAAACCAACTCAGCAAGCTAACTCCTATGGAGTTAGCAGATGAATACTCTTACGAACAGACCAAGGTAATGTATTTTAATATATCACTTCCCACATTAGATGTTTCTAACGCTGTTTGTCTTTTCTTTTAGCGTTGGGCGATCGGGATGAGTGTTGCACGACAATTATACTCCCTAGCTTGGGAAAATGAGTTACTAAAGCAATAAATTTCTGAGGATGCTCCACCCTCCTCTGAGTGGTTGAGTGGGCTAGAAGCCCAACTCCAAGAGGCTCAATGACTGGTGAAGGCTGAATTCAAAAAAGCGACTAGCCTAAAGATTGCCATGGAGACTTCTGAAGTAAACTACAGTCAGAGACAACCATCCAAGTGAGCATGAAGGTAGAGCTGGATGAGAAGACTACAAAAGTTGATCACCTCCTCGCTTAGCTAAAGGAGCAAAAAGCCACCCATGACACCGAGCTAGCCACCAAAATTCTGAGTTGGCGGCTTGAGATAGTGAGCGGGATGCCTTACACTGGGATTTAATAACCACTTGGACCTTACTATCCACTAAAGAATCTGAACTGGCAGGTCTCTTAGCTAAGCTAGTAGATGCCAGAGTGGAGGGGGAGGCCTACCAAGTAGGAGAAGATGAGGGATTTGAAGCAAAGAAGAAAGCCCTTCTCTAAATGCATGAATTTAACACACCCATCACCCCCTCCATCAGCAAAGCGGTTCTTATCGGGGTAGAGGGCTCAATGGAGCAATTAAAAGAGGGTGGTTATTTACCTTCCGATCCCCTCACCCATTTTCTGGATCGTAAGAGAATAATCCATAATTCTCTGCCCGGCTTGTTTCCCTAGTTACTGTGATTTGCTTTGTATTCACCTTGTCTTCTATTAATGAATTAGAACTTCATGTTTGTGTTTGCAACATATATAATCAAATTTCCATTATGTGTCTTTGCTTGAATGTTTAATCACATAATAACTCATGTTTTTTATTTTTCTCAAGCATGAGTGATATTAAGGATAGTAAATATGTTTAGGTCAAAACCTGACTGACTACATTGAAATATGGATTATCTAAGGCAAGGCTATTCTTTAGGATAACAACCGCTTGTACAAACTTTAAGGTCGGGTGAACTATAATAGCCGGGGTCTTTTGTTTTAGTATAATCACATTAAAAACCATCCGGGACTAAAAATACTTTAAGCTTATTTCCACTCAGGATTACGCTTGTCCGAACTTTAGGACTAGACCGACTATGACTCATAGTGCCTGCCAGTTAAATGCAACAATATTTGGGACCGATTGAAACGAAACCCATTCGGTATTAACTTTGCTTGGAATGAAATCAGTGCAGCATGAACTAGGTTGGCTTTTCCCTTATTATTTTATTTATTATCCTCCAGGATGGTCCCTAAAAAGTCATTTGATCATAAGGGTAGTTGAGTTTTTGAAAGAGTTGCATTAAAAGCAAGGCTTGCCTCGATAAAAATGTCGATGTTTCGAGATGACTACCTATCAAATCAATTATTGATGCAGGCTTTTCATTGGTGACACGTGTGTGTATGTCCTTATGGCTACATGCATTTTCCTTTACATGTCATTTCGTTCCAACGGTCTAAAATTTAGCCCTCCTATTTATTATTATGATCCGACGGCTCTTCTTGAAAAGTAACCTTCGAGAATCTTAACTTCTTCATTTCTTCTTCTTCTTCCTCATTGCTTCTTCTTCTCCGCTCCTTTATTTTCCATTCTTGTCACCTTCTCTCGCAAAAATGGTTGAGTATAGCGTGTGGTACACACTCTATTCCTTATACTTCACCATCGTGGATGCTCATGACCTCAATTTTAACTATAGACTTCCTTCCTACATAGTTATACCAACCAGTGAAGATCACCCCCATCTTCCCCTCGCAGAAAGCGTTGCTATGTTTACAAAGCAAGTCATAGCAAGGCCCTGTTTCCCCCTTCACCCTTTCTTTGTCTCCGTCAGCTACTATTTTGGTATTCCACTTCATCAACTCTTCCCCATCCATTCGCATCCTAAGAAGTGTTACTATTATTTTCCTTCTATTCGGTATCCCTCTATCTTCTCACCTGTTCTATCATTACTTCTGCCCTCAACAAGTGATGAATGACCTATTTCATTTTTGTGCCCATCCTAAGATGGCTTTGGTTAACAGGATTCCAGCCTAGGATGAGTGGAGAGATAAATACTTCCTCATTTGACTTCCATCCTCTTTGCATTGTCCCATAATCTAGCAACAACAGCTTCCCCCTATTCCCAATTTAGGCAATATCCACACAAATTCGGTCACTCACAAAGCTTTTTTTTGGTTGAGAGGTCTGAAGTTTAGCTTACTTGAGTTAACCATAGAGGAATTATTATATATTTTTGGGTTTACCTCGGTTGACCTTGAGCTAAGTGCCACCTTTGGTAAGAAATCTTCATCTCTCCCTTAGTTATTTGTAAAGGTTTCTAATATTCACTTATTTTTGTAGTAGAGGCATTTACCCCGACCTTCCTTTTCAGGAATACTTGACTAAGAAAGATGTCTATTATCAATAGGGGAGGCTCTACTAAGGACCATGAGGTTGGGCGAGCTTCATCCTCTACTGGTCATCTTCCTCCCTTAGATCCTTTCACCTCTCCTGATTCCTCTAATTTGGAAGCACCCCTCACATTCAAGCATAAAAGACCTTGATCAGAGACTCTAGCATTACCTGCGTAGCCTATGACTGAACAAGCTTCCTTCAATGTAACCGAAGTTTTTTCTGCTTAGGGAAAGGAGCTTATGCCACCCAAGCATCGTCAATCTTAATTGGGTATGAGACCGATTGGTACCATACTTCCACTCGCTAAGGCTGTGTGGTCTTTTGAGCCAGTCAAGCTAATATCAGAACCTTTGGCTTCCCATCTAACCTCGCCACCAAAGTAATGTGCGTAGATTATGTACACTTACTTAGCATATTTTGAAGCACATTCATATATTTAACACATGCTTTGTCTATGCACCTTCATACTCTTAGTCTTATTTTCAGTATAATTACTCTTCTTTATTCGGAGATATGCTCTTATATATTTTTTGCTTATAGGAGTCAAATTTGGAGAGGAAACGATGTTCGTGGTCAATCCTGTCAACAAACAATGAAAGACAGCACTGGCTATGTGAGCCACACGACCATGCCAAAGAAGCAAGGAGAAAAATGACCTTGGCCCTGTGATGTAGACATGCCTTGTAGCTTTACTAGAGGAGGAGCATGACATGACCGTGTGGATCTACAAGCCGTGTCATCCTAGTAGTTTTTCCATCACATGACCATGTAGATCTTTACGGTCGTGTAATGACTCCAGAGTGAAAGCAAGCTCAGGCAGTGTGTGCCACATGGCCATGTAAGGTTTCCAGAAGTCAAGAATGGCCTGGCCGTCTGAGTCACATGGCTATGTAGGCCATCCAGAGTTGCAGCAGAACAGTCGTGTAGACCTACACGGTTATGTAACCTTGGCCGAGAGCAAGACTTGTGAGGCCATGTGAGAGTCACATGGCCATGGCATGGGTCGTGTGGTGCCCATGCCCTGCTCTATATAAAGGGGTTTCTTCCCCCTTTCAAAGGGAGAAGGTTCTCCCTTTTGGGGAGATTCAATTTGGGGATGTTCTTCATCTTCTCTAGCTTTGTTCCAGCGATCCTAAGCCATCTCCATCTTCGTATCGACTCCAGAAGCTAAGGATTGGTTCCGAAGATCACTCATCGTCTCTAGATAAGCATTTCTATTCTCTCTTCTCAATTTTGATTGGAATGCTTGTAATCTCTTTGTCTTCAGATCTCTATCTTTATACTATAAAGTAGATTCATTGTTCTAGAATTAAGGGAGTAATTGTGGTGTAATTTGATGTATGAATCTCATGGATGTTCCAATTTCCTATTTAGATGATGTTGATGTGTTTTGTATCTATTTGATCTTATGTGGATTCTTATGTTTGGATCAAATTACCATGATTGATTGAATGTTTGTGATTTTTATGGATCCCATAGAGGGATACCCTAAATCGTATGATCGAGGGGCATTTGTGACAGGCTACCCCACTAGCGGACATCTAGGGGATTACCTTGAAAGGTGAAGCTAGGCTCTACAAGGAGGTGAGATAGTTGAATGTATTTAGTTCCTGCACTTTTATGTGAATTAGGTGGTGTTGTGTTTCTGTGTTGTATGATAGAGGGTCATTGGTGATAGGTTGCCCTGCTAACGGATTTCATAGGAATCATAATCATTTAATCGCTAAAGGTGTAGATCAAAGTCCCTTGCCAGTTGTCTTCTACAGGAGAAAACCAGCAACTTCCTACAAATGCATGTCAATTTAGGATATGAATTAGAAAACCATGCTACATTAATGAATATCACAATGAAACTGAATTCCTAGAACACTCACAAAAACCATATATTTTATTAACTTTCCTATTTCTATTTCTAGTTGCTACTTAGTTCATTCCCTACATTGTTGATTGTTTAGCTAATTTTACGTGAGATATCTCTTGTGCTTATAACCAGTCCCTGTGGTATCGATATCTTTTTATTACTGACGACGAAATCGTGCACTTGCGGTTGCATAACATCGTGACCTGTTGGGACTCCTCCACCAAGTGTCCAGTCAATCCTTTGACCCACTTGGACTTTTCTCCTCGTGCCAAGTGTCTGGTCAATCTTAACCCACTTAGACTTACCGTCTCGTGCTAAGTGTTCGGTCCTTCATGACCCACTTGGACTTCCTTTCACTAGATGTCCGGTCACCCTTGACCCATCTAGATTTCAACGCGCTTAGCTTCACTCACTAGATCTTTCCTTCTGTCTAGCTTCACTCACCAAGACTTCCCATCTGCCTAGCTTCACTCACCAGAATTTTTCTTTGCCTAGCTTCACTCACCAGGACTTTCACCTATCTTACTCACTAGGATTTTTACCTGGCTTCACCCACCAGGATTTTCAATTGCATGGCTTCACTCACTAGGACTTCCAACTGCCTAACCTCCAGTTAAGACTTTCCCAGTCAAGTATCTGGTCAACCTTGACCTACTTAACTCTTCTTCACAATAATCTGGTCAACCCCTGACCAGAGGGGAGTTGCACTAACAATCTCCCCAATCGGACAATTGCACCTGTAATCTCCATATATTGTCAAACTTCGAAACTCAAATATCGAGACTCAATCTTGAGCCAACTCAAGCTTAGTCAATCTTAACATAAGGGATATTGCACCAACAAGTTCTACTGTCAATTACTACTCATGCATCATATATTACTATCATAACTTTATTTTACAGGAATATTTTGTTTAACTCTATTTTGTAGGAACTGGCATGTTCGATCGACCGAATCCATGGATCAGTTGATCAAACTAGGTTGATATAGAACAGAGATAAGATCATGCCAAAGAAAAAATGGAAGTCAGACCGATCGATCTACCAAACCTAGGAATCGGCCGACCAAACAATTAAAGCCTTAATGGAGAATTAATAGTGAATCTCGGGGAATAGGGAAACTGCACTATTCGGTTGACCGAACAAGGTGATTTGTTGATTGATCAATTAATGCTCATAAATGTTCGAAGATTGGATCTCGACTAAGAAGAAAAGTAAGGGGTTCAGTTGACCGATAGGAGGATCAGTCGACCAAAAGGATTAGTCGACCGAATGTCTTTTTGGTCGACCGAACTAGGCTTATAAAAGGTGAGCTCGAGATCCAAGGTAGTGTATCGATTTTCAATTCAACTTTGAGCAAAGTCCCTATTTGTGCTACTACTTTACTACTCATCTTCATAAGCAAGCTACTGCTCCAAAATGTGCTGACAAGTTGCATTCTTATTCTTCTGTGGTATATTTTATATTAAAGCTTGCATTGTATTTAATTTGAAAGAAGATAGTAGTTTGTAGTACTATCTTCTATTTGCATTTGTGTGCATTACTTCTTTCTGAAGATTTCAAAAAGAATAATCATAGTGGATTGCCCAAAGGTGCGATCAAGGATCGCGGGTTTGAAGTAGGAGTTGACATAAGCTCTAAACTAAATAACCACCTAAGTTGTTTTTATTACTCTTTCTTTTTTCGCTGATTTACTTTGATATATTTCTTTTGATTAAAGAAAAAGTTTTAATGAGCAATATTCACCCCCTCCTCTATCGTTTCTTTTCGATCCATCATATTATCATATTTAAAAGTGATAAAAAAAATTTCAAAATTTTTCAAAGATTAAAAATTATTTTTTTAAAAAAAACTGGTTTTTAAGTCATGAAAATTCAGATTTTTACAAAATAATTCCCAAAATTTTTCTAAATGTTAGTTATTATTTATGTATCTCGTAAAATTTTTTCCAAATTTATTTTTGATGTTTACCCCTATTTTTAATGTGATTAAAGATGGAGAAATTAGAGGGGTAAAGTTAGAACTTATGTGCAAAATGTTAAGTTGAACTTAATTACTTTATTCATGTCAATTTTTTTTTGTTAAATAAAATTTTTATGTCTATTTTACCCTAACTTTAACTGGGTTGATGCAAATTAAAAAGAGAGAGATTGTAAATATCCCAAGTATGTTTTGATGTGATCAACCGGGTTAAGTTAGGTCTTGTGGTGTTTTGATCCTTATGTCTAAGTATGCAAGAACTTAGGAGTACAAGAAGTATAGCGAAAGATGTAACAGACGAGAAGGATGGCATAGGAATCGAGTTGACGGACTTGGTGCATACGAGGAACGAGAAGTTGCAAAAGAGTACACCGGTGGATCAAGAAGGAGTGCGCGGCACTTTCGAGAGACGAGAAGCCAGAGTGGAACACTACTCGAGGAGAACGCCGGAGTTGGGTTCAAGTGAGCTCAACTCTGGAAGGCTAAAGGATCATCCAAGTGACCGGAGAATGAGCCAATGATGGAGAAGACGTCGACAGTCAGCCTAAGGCTAACTGCTCCATACGCTTGGACCAGATGGTCCAGGCGCTCAGACCACTAGGGTGCTCAAAGGGCACCTCATCACAGTAGATCAGTTTTTGGTCCACGTCAGCAACGGTTTGAAGGCCCAGACATGAAAATTTTCATCTTCAAGCTGTTGCAAAGCCATTGTGTGGAGATAAAGTTTGTCACACTGGGTGCGCCCGAAGAGGATCTAAGCGCCTAGAGTTGTCACATCATCAAACAACTAGTTTGACTAATGGGCTATAAATAGAGTCTTAGTCTTCTTCATTCAAAACAACACTTGTACTTGACCTTTCTTATTCTGCTTTTCAATTTATGTGCTTTCAACGTTCTGTAATTGACTTCTCTGCCTACGACGAAAGGAGATTTTTAGTGTGCTTCATTTGTTTTGGATTACAACCTCCCCAATTGTAACCAAATAAAATCCAGTAACCTCTTTCATTTTTATGCAATTCATTTCCGCTTTAATAACAAGTGTTTATTAGCTAAAGTTAAAAGCTTTGAGAAGGTGTATTTGTAATTTCAGGGAATTCACCCACCTTTCTTACCAGCCACACTGGGACCAACAATTAAAACTCGTAACCCATTTCTAAACTCGGTCAACGGGTTTAGACCCACCCCATAACCCATTTGACTGGGTTTAAACCCTCCCCAAACTGGGTGGGTTTATACATGGTTGAGTTTAAACCCAGCTCACTGTCATCCCTATGTGTAACAGTTGGTTATTAGCTTCTACAACAATGTTATTATTTTATGTTGATTTTGATTATTGGAGAGTGATAACCTGATTAAACATCCACTACATTTTGAATGAATATTATTTAATTAATATCAGTTGTGTAAAAGTTAGCATGTAGCAGCTAAAATATGTAGCAGTTGATTGCTAGTTTCTATAACCATATCATTTTATATTGATTTTGCTTATAGAAAAATGATAATTGGTTAAAATAATATTTTAATGAACAAAACAGACTAAGAGGATTATGACACCTACTACATTTCAAATCAACATTCTCTTATCATAATCAACTGTATAGATGTTAGCAAGTAGCTGTTACAATGTTACTACTTTCTACAACAGTATCATTAACTTATGTTAATTTTGTTTATTGGAGAGTAATAGTTTGGTTAAAATAATATTTCATTGAGCAAAACAAACTATGAGAGCTATATAATACTCACTAAATTTTAAATGAACATTATCTGATCACGATTTGTAGAAACTAACAAATAGCTGCTACAACATATAACAACTAGTTACTAGCTTCTACACATTATACCAACTACCGGTAGTTTCTACACGATATAGTAACTATTCGGTAACTTCTATATATTGTAACAACTATTGATAGCTACTACAATAATACTAAGTCAAGAATATTTTTGAAATAAAATTATTAGTAGGGTGCCCATTTATTTTATTTTTGAAAAAGAAACGTGATGTTTCTCTTAATTTGAGATGCTTTTTTATTTTATATATATATATAAAATAAAATTAGTACACGTTATAAAAGATTAATAACTCCAATTCAATTGCACATAATTAACGCACGTACGTAAAAAAGTAATAACACATTTATAGAGTTCAATTTTTGTACTACACAGCCCCGGTCCTAATATTTAGGAGGCAAAATGATAAAAATAGGCCCCCCAATTTTTTTTTTAAAATCATTTATAATGACTTCTTCCAACTTTTCTAGATATAAAATCATCTATAATATTATTAATTTTAAGATTTTCTAAAATATATTTTTCAATTGATAAAATTACTAATTCATTCAGTCTCTCTTGCGACATCATTGATCTCATGTATGTTTTGAATAATTTTAATTTTGAAAATTTCTTTCAGCCGATCCTACTGTAATAGGCATATTCAACAATATTCTATACGCAATTGCAACATTTGGATAACAATCTATATTTTTTTACAAAATTAAGAATATCAACTGTCGACACTATCTCATTTGGTAAAATCAGTTGTAATATTTGTAATTCTATAAACAAATTATCTAACTCAACATCTAATGAATTGTTATGCGTAAAAGTGAATGTCAGATTAACAAAATATTTTCTCAACTCATCATTATCCAATGATTTTAATGTTTTCGAATTAAACAAAAAACTAAATTTATTTCCAAATATTTTCATTTCATCAAATCTACATTTCAAAGAAGAAATTGTCATGCTTACAACAATCACAAAATAATCAATTCTAAAAGATTCTTCAGGTAATAGTGAAATTTCATCATTTTCTTTCTCATTAAATTATTTTTTTTCTAAAAATCGGACGTTTCATTGAAAATATTGGCTCTATATTTATATCAAATGCAAGACTTTTAGTAATAGACAAACTTGTTGCAAAACTATCTTTCCTATACTTTTCAAAATATGATATTAACCATTCTAATTGTTTCACAGCAGAATCAATGCACATAGATTTTGATTGTAACTTCTTACTTATCATGTCTATAGTAAATAAAATGTCATACCAAGTAAAAATTCAAAACTTTCAATTGAGGTAACTATACTTTCAGCTTCACTCTTAGACTTGTATCATAACAAATGTTATATGACTCTAATAAAGCACTTCATACTTCATGAGCCTGAAATCTAATAGCTTGAACACTTTTAATATGACTTTCCTAACGCGTATTTGAAAAGATTTAACAGTTAATCCTTTTACATTATCAAGTAAAACTTTCCATCTTTTAGGAGAACTTGAAAACAATGTATATATGCGTTGAACTATTCTAAAAAAAGAAACGGCTTTAACACAAGAATGTGTCATATCACTAAGAGTCAAATTAAGACTATGACAAGCACATGACATGTATAACGCTCTTGGGTTTATTTCAAGCAACCTCTTTTGAACTCCTTGGTGTTTTCCTTTCATATTAGAACCATTATCGTAACCTTGACCTCTAATATTTTCAATACTAAGATCAAGTGATTTTAATACATTTTTTAATTCATTAAAAAGTCCAAAACCAGATGTATCATTAACTTTTAGAAACTCTAAAAAATACTCTTCTATTTTCACATTGCTAGATGACATATTAACACATCGTACTATGAAAGTCATTTGTTCTTGATGACTAATATCCGGAGTACAATCAAGAATTATT
>JBBMJZ010413116.1:6762863-6774015 GCA_037833815.1 Zingiber zerumbet | reverse complement strand
CCTACTAGGGTAACACAGAAATGTGTAAGTAGAAAGCCTAAGTCCTAGGCTAGTACGTAGGAGGGTCAGGGAAAACTGAAAATCCTTTCCACCAACTCTGGTGGAATAGGTCAGATCATCTACTCTATCTAGGTTGTTATAGAACTGAGCACACAAGTCATGATTAACTATATGGCTGCAGTAAACCAGCCTATCTAGCTGGTAGTGCTCAATCATATAGACAATAGGAATGTAATATCTGGTGAAAAAAGATCTACTCAAATATCTACATTTTAGTGGAGTAAATGTATGCCTACGGAACTCTATCCTATGCCGCTCAAAAGGAAACCTAGCATCTGTAGATGGGATACTACTAGAAGCAGTATCTACATTCCTTCTCTTCCTATTTTTATACATGCAAACATATAACAAAAATAAATGGAAAAATACATATTGAAGCAATATAATGAAATAGGGTATGCCTAGGAGGCATTTTGGGGTTGAAAGGGAGAAAATCTGGTTGAGGAGGGCACCTTGGTGTGAGTTGAATCATGAGAAACACGAACAAAGAAGCTCTCTGTTCGATGGGAAAAATAGCGTTAAGGGCACCCTCAACCGCATGGAGGGCGCCCTCAATGTATTATAGGGGGCACATCCAACTGGTGGGAGGCGCCCTTCTTGGCTTCGACGGGAGTTTTCCCACCGCTCACGAGGGCGTCTCCTTTTTACTGTGGAGGTGCCTTCGTGAGGCGCCCTACGGATTTTTTTATATTTTATTAACTTAATTAATTAGATTAATTAGGTTAAGTAGGTTAATATAAATTGAATTAATTTAAGTAATTTAAGTTTGATCTTGTGCCGAATAAGTTACATTAATTTAGAATTAAACTAATTAAGTTAAAATAATAAAAAATTAAATCGGTTAATTAATTTAAGTAAGTTAAATTTAGTAAGAAATTAGGTAAATTCAATTACATTAAATTTATTGAGTTAATTAGTTAAGTTTAAGTTATGTATTGGTTAGATTAAATTAGATTAATTAAATTGAGTTAGTTAGGTTAAATTAATTTATTAATTAGGTTAATTGCTTTATTAATTAGGTTAATTGATTAAGTAAGGTTAATTAATGCATTAACTAGTTCTTTTGTCAAGCCAGTTCCAATAAACATTCCACTGATCAACTACTCATTTCAATTCCCTCATAAATTGCTGGTAATCTTAAGGGGAGTGCGTGTTTGATTGATAGTAGGCGTAATATTAAGTCACATCGGAAGACATTTGACTAGATTCAGGAGCAGGAGTTAGAGTCACTTCCACTCCCTGAACCACTTTCCCCCCTTCGATTTGTGTTTTTTTGATTCTACAAAGGCTGAATAGGGCTCTCTGTGATCTAGATGAGTGGAGATGGGAATTTGAGTGAGCGCTTCCTTTCTTTTTTGCAGACTGGACTTCTTCAACTTGAACATACATAAGTGTTCAGGTTTGCAACCCGTCGATGTCGGCTGGGTACTTCTTCAGCAAGGATCTAAAGAAATCTTCATCGCCTTGTGAGAAAGCACCAACCTGCACCTCTGGGGAAACTAGGGGAGCATCTATGACTACCGGATTGAATCATTGCAGATATTCCTTTAAGTTTTTTCTTAAGAGGAAACAAATTATGTGGAGTTTTTTGATATTGTTGACTAACGACGAAGTAATTCTTCTAAAGTTTGAATAGAGGAGACGGGAAGATAGCTGAACCATCTCTGCGCCGAGCTCTAAAGTACTGCTAAGAAGACTCGATACTTGACATCATCTGTATATTGGTGTAATAGGGAGACTTTTCAAATTTGCATATATGATCTTCAAGGTTAGTGGTGTTGTTACATTCCCTGATCTGCAACGTTTGTAGGTAACTTGGTAATTCATCTTGGAGGAGCTCCATGAGAACAGAGGGTGTTAGGGAGCTTTTGTCCAGTTAGACACAAGGGTATTCCCCTTCCTAGGGTCTCGATAGCGGGTTTCTCTTGACGATTCCACAGAGGGTTCCCTCGCGATAGACATTTTGATCGGCGTGGGGAAAATAGTCTGCGGTGATCCTATGGGCCAAATGTCTTCTTATGAGGTGTCGATGTTGCCTCCATTGACTGAGGTGGTGGCTCGGTTGACAGATTGGTTCCTAGCTAGAAGGGAAGTTGGGACTACCCTTGCAATACTGCCTGCACCGTAGTTGTTATCAATTTCTCAAAATCCTTCGTTGCCATGACGATGACGTTGGGTTTTTCAATGTCATTCTAACGTCCTAGTTCATGTCTTAACTCAGTGTTCCCACAATAGGATGTCAATTTGATCCTATCTGAGAACGTTGACAAGCAACCTACCTGTGAGTAGGCGTAGAAGTTGTCTTGGTCACCAATCACCTGGTGGCAATGGGGATGGGTGAGGAGATCCGCTGGAGCCTGGATAGAAAAAGATGAAAGAAAGAGGGTTAGAATGATTGCCAAGAGATTTCCCACGTACAATCACTCCGAGGCTCAAGTCATTTGTTAGTAGAGGTGGAGGAAGAATAATGAAAAGAGGATGTTTAGCGTGTTGGGGGTTGCAAGGTTGCAAAAAAGTCCCACATTGAAAACATATAAGAAAGATCATGAGTTTATAAGGAAAAGATATCTCCATTTGTATGAGATCTTTTGTGTAAAACATAAAAATAAAATCATGAGCGCTTAAACTCAAAGTAAATAATATCATATCCTTGTGAAATAATCTAAATTCTTTTAACCCTAACAATTAGTATCAGAGCCCGAACTGTCTGAACGTCTAACTGTCGACTGCGCACAAGAGTTATGGTTTAATCAAGTCATTTCAATAGAATATTGATCTCGAATAAAGTAAGTAGGGGCTCCCGTGTCCAGACCAAAAGGACTAGACGCTATGCAGGAAAGACCTAGTAAGTCAGTGGACTGAGAGGCAAGAAAGTCCTAGTAAGTTGGGTGGACCGAAGGGTAGGAAGACCTAGTGGATCGAGAATCGAATCCATTGGTATGAGACCTTTTGGGTAGAACTCAAAAATAAAATTATGAGAGCTTATATCCAAAGTGGATAATATTATACTATTGCAGAGATATTTAAATTCTTTTGACTCTAACATATGGTTTTTTGAATGCGCATGTTCACGTACCTCAACCCATAAGGGATAGAGTGACCCAATTCCTACGTTCTCAACTGTCCTAAGATCCGCACGATTTATTTTTTATCTCCTAAAATAGTTTGAAATTTCAAAATCTGCATGATCGCTAACTACTTGTTAAAATAGTATAAAATCCCAAAATCTTCAGATGTGTTATCTATTTCTTGAAATAAATGACGATCTTATTTTCACTTGAGAATGTTATGGTGTCGAGCCGTTGCTGGCGAGTCGGGAGTGTTAGATTATATAATTTTATTAGAATTATTTGTTTATACCTTTTAGGGCAATTTAGGATTTAGATATTTTTCTTCTTATAATTAACTATATAAAATTTAATATTCTTTATTTTTTAATCACTCTTTGGATTTGTCAAATCAAGATGGTTATTTTTTCTTTAGTGTCAATTTCTACCGGGAGGAGGTTCCAAGATAAATAATCTAGAGTTGGAAATGCTATGAAATTGAGATGCTGCCAAGTTAAGGTAGCTCGGGACAAATAACTTGGGATCAAGAGAGCCATAAAATTGACAGTTACATATAGTCGTACCGTTTCGGTAGAATTATTGACTGTCTTATACATATTCTTTTACTACCTCACGGATCAAATATAAATCGAACAATGTATTTTGAAATTTTTAAAATGAGATTGAAGTCCTATTCACAGGAGTCTCTTTCCTCTCGCTGGCCGATTGCAAATCATCAGTTCAAAAGGCTGGAAGAGCCAAAAGCGTAGGAAAGGGTACAGTGGTCTCCTGCACAACACTTTGCCAAGGCTGCTTTCCAGCTCAGTGCAAGCTCGCGCCCCACTTCTCTCTCTTTGGCTGACGCTGGAGCATCAGGACAAGCTAGCGGGGAAAGCTCGAGACAAAGGAACATGAAGATGAATAGATTTGACGAGAGGGGACTCTAATTAATTTCGTTGCTAACTCAAGGACGCTGCTGCTATCATTGAAGGCTATCTTTCAGTTAGTGTACCTGCAGAAGGAGAACGATCGAGGGCCCTCTCTGGCTTCGGCCACATGACACGTTATGGAATGATTGAGGCCTTCTTTGGGTATGTCTGGTGCCAGATAACTAGCTATGAGTGTTTTTCTTTCTCCTTGAGGTGACTCATCACGCATTCATTTGCTTGAGTTTGGTGTCCTCACTGATCAGTGATCGAGGAGGAGGGACTGTGTAGGTTTACATTGATATGTAAAAGGTGGTGCCAGGGCTCTTTTTCTTAAACGGAAAACACAAGGAATTAGAAGGTGGTAAGGACAAGAATGTCTTAATTCCACTAGCTTATCTGAGAATATGATGTTGATTTACTTATTTTGATGGATAAAGTATAAGAATTAGAATGAGCTTGCCCTCCGTTTCACCGTGAATGCTTTCAGATTTGTTCTGATACTCAATGGAAACTCCTCTAAAACCGGATCCATTACCCTAGCATAGCAAAGACAAACTGACAGTAAGTGACAAGAACGAGCAGCTGAAGAAATCATCAAGGATGGTGCTTTTGGAGTCACAAATGTCCAATTGCGAGGGGAAAACAAAATCCACCATAACAACTGCAGAAGGTTACTTCATTGAAAAAATTAAATAATGGGATTTTTTTTGTCACTTTTTTTTTTTAAATAATTAAAAACTGATTCTCCCTGTGGGTAAATAGCTAATATGGGTTTCAAGTGGGCTAACCTAAAGAAATCCAGCCCAACACATTCATGTTTTTTTTTGGTTTCTTATTAATTTTAGGAACTAAGCAAGATTGCAAGGATGATGCTCATTCCGTGATTTGATTGTACATGGAATCGATAATGGTGGATACCGTCGTTGCCTTCATTATGATCTCAATGACCATTTGAAGGTGTTTAGGAGGATGGCTGTGAGTGAAAGGTCTAGTTTCACCAGTGGGAGTTTGTTTCTTTCTGATTTCTCAATTGTGTCTTTGGTGAGAAGTCGTTTTCGAACAATCGATTGTTCAACCTCCGTTACTAATTAGTCGAGCTTTGGACTCCAATTATCGATGTTTACCAGATTTTTCTTAGGATTCAATGAATTAGCTTCATGAATTTTTGCGTGACAATAAAATGATCGGAAAACACAAAAATAATGATCCATCAATTATCATCAACAAGATGCGTATGCCTTCATCTAGACTTGGACTCATGGATGGTGTCCAAGGATGGTCTCCACTGCCGGCATCCGCCAATTCGCTTGCTCGTCTTTTCCTCGCCTCCACCGCTTATCTCCGGGAACACCCTCCTCCCACGAGAGTCCTCCTTACACCGCCGCCGCCGACGGCCGACGGCCTCGAGCAGAACCTCCACCTGGCAGTCGGAGAGCCGGGACCCGACCCGGTTCAGGGGCAGCAGCAAGTAGACCGCCCCGGGCAGCAGCTCCTCATCCGCCCGCAATATCCCGGCGGCGCGCCGGGTCCTCAGCGCCTCGTCGGCGCGCGCCACCGCGTGGCCGGGGAACTCCATCATGATCTCTGCGGCGCCGGCGGGGGCCTCGATTGGGCGGAGAACGCCGTCTGGGCCGACGACCTTGGCCGTAGCAGCTGCCTGGATGCACCGGGGAACGCACGACGCTCCGTTGCCCATATTCCTGGTTTAATTTTGAGCTGATCTCCGACTCCTCTGGGGGTTAATCGAGCGTATATATTTCTTGAACTTCGAGGAAGATTTAAGAGAAGGGAAGAGTGGGGAGGCGTATTTATATCAGAGATCGAAGAAGATGAAACAGAGTGAGAGTGGACTAGATCAGTCAAAGAACAAATGAAGTGTAACTACCGCGTGGAGCCTGGGCCTTGTGGAGTGTCCACCGCGCGTTCTTCGTTGGTGCTTGTCGACGTCGTCACTAGAAAGTCGGATTTCAAAGGCAGCGACGCGTTGAACGAGGTGCGCGGCCGGTCATTGACAGGAGGATGATGGAACTGGAGGGCCAAAGTTTGATTGTGATCGAGAACTTGGGCTTGAGGCCCAACTTAACCATTGGCTGCCATTGACTGGCCCGTTAAAGGTAATACAGTAGTTGGCCCATTAACTCTCCTATAAAGCCTCAGCATAGTTGAACCCTAGCGTCTGGCGGACGGCGGCAGAAGAAGTTTTAGGGCACGCTCCGATTCTCTAGGTACGATCTCCTCTTCCTAATCTTTCACGTAGCTGGCTTTTTGTTTTTAAGATTTGTCGAAACGCCGGCCTTCTCTCGATTCAGAAATGGCGAAGTCGAAGAACCATACGGCGCACAACCAGTCGTACAAAGCTCATAGGAACGGGATCAAGAAGCCCAAGAGGCATCGCCATACGTCCACCAAGGGGGTATCGATCCCTTTCCTTTTTACCGTTTCCATAAATTTAATTTATTTTTTTTGTTTTGTCTTTTTTCACCATTTTGTATGTTCTCCAGTTTATACGTTTTATAGAACCAAAGATCTTTTTTTTTTTTTTTTTTTTGTATGTTCCTATCAATGATCTATTTTGTTCTGTGTGGCAGATGGACCCAAAGTATCTTAGGAACCTGAGGTACTCAAGGAAGCATAACGAACTCAACAAGAAGGCTGCTGCCGCCTCGGGTTCTGAGATGGAGCAATAGAGGATTGAGTGCGGAGACAGTTGGTTTCTCCTTTTAGATTCGTTTATGGTTTTGTTTCTCTTGCATTGAATGTTCCAGTATCGTATCCAGTAGACTTTCAATTGGCAAACAATGGTGTAGCAATCTTACTACTAAATTCCTTTCATGAGGTGTTCTTTTTAATCTGTGATCCTGCTATTTAGGGTACTTGTTTCAGTATACTTTTTCACAAATAATTTGATCTTATCTTCAAATGTAGGATTCAATATTACTAAGGATGATGTGTGTTTCTCTGCATCAACTTGTAGAATTGGGAGAAAAATATTATGTTCATTACAGATTCACTAACGTCTCTGCATGTCAGATCCCTAGATAATGTAGTTAGAATCCACAACTAAGGATTAATTGGCTACTTAATTTCTACAATAGTAGAATCCACAAGTTATAGGCATTTTTTGTCCAACGGGGGTACATAAGAAATTCATCGATTATTTGGCGAATATTGAAAAGATTTTTTTTTTAAAATGTCTTCTGTATTTTTTATAAAAAATTTCTGTTTTTGTGTTTGCTAGGTTGAATAATAGGTTTTTATTAATATATTGAAAGCAGGGCTTGCTACGGTGAATTGACTAATAGATTTTAATTAATTTGCTCTTGAAAAACAGAAGTGGTAAAACTGAAATTTGCTAAATTGATTAGTTTTAGAAAAAGAAGACCCGTGATGCTAAATAATGAAAAGGAATCCTTTTAAAATGGTCTTTTTATTGAGTAATTCAAATATTTAATTTGGAGGTGACAATATGATCCTATGAAAAATTTTCATCAATAATTAGGTTAAATCGAATCCTATCCTTGTTCATTAGGAGTTTGTTCTATCTTTTATTACTGCATCATGTTTGGGGGCAATTGTTTGTTTTTTTCCTTGCACATAGTTGAGTTTGAATTGTAGATTTGCATTAGCAAGATTAGAATTCCATGGAACTCAATTTTCTCTCACTTTGGCAAGTTTTATCGTTCTTCCATAAGATCTTAGGGTGGCCCTTCGATACAAGGTGCTGACTCATACCGTGATTTAAGGTTTTGGGGTGGTCGTTCAATATATTCCTTTCACAAAATATGTTATATGATTGTTAGTGGAGTTACCACTCTTCCACAGCGTGCCACTCAGTACTGTACTTTATCTCCCTCTCATAAAGTAGGCTTTATGATATGTTTACTCCGAAATGCGTATAGAGAAAGCAAAGGACTCTTTGCAGAAGCGGGGTCCGATAAAAGGTGAAATTGTTAGCCCCCAGTGCATTCCGTCGTATCCAACCTAATGTCATTACGAGGAAGATAAATCACAACATCCGAATGAGTATGTGATAGATGGGGTGAGTCGACTACCTTGAGTTTCGACCCTCGTCCTCATGTGTTAAGCATCCCAATCCTTCCTGCGAAAGGAGAGGGGAGAGAAATGAATGCTTGCAGAAGAGGAGGGGAGGGAAAAGAGAAAAAACTCGTGGAAGAAAAAAATGAAAAAAAACAAAGAACAATAGTTCGTGCAGGACCACCCTTCCTTTCGTGCGTTGTTGTGCAAGGCCTCCTTTGCGAGCGGCCAACGACAACGTTAGAACTCGCAGCACTGACCAAGCAATCTCCCATGGCTGCTTTTCCTTTTTCCCTCTTCATTCTCCTCCGGCGACGGCGATGAAATGAATCCTTACAGACAAGGACAAGGGAAAAGAGAGAAACTCACGGAAGAAAAAAGTAAAAAAAAAAAACAGCATTAGCACAGGACCTCCCTTCCCTTCGCGAGCTGTCGTGCAAGGCCTTCCTTAGCGA
Source organism: Zingiber zerumbet (assembly GCA_037833815.1). Lineage (NCBI taxonomy): Eukaryota > Viridiplantae > Streptophyta > Magnoliopsida > Zingiberales > Zingiberaceae > Zingiber > Zingiber zerumbet. The sequence goes on along the minus strand of JBBMJZ010413116.1, from coordinate 6,765,489 downwards.
GCGGCCGGCGACAACAAGCGGCCCGCTTTCCCTCCCTCTTTTAGAACTCGCAGCTCTGCCCAAACAGTCGCCCATGGCCGGTTTTCCTTTTCCCTCTTCGTCCTCCTCCGACGACGACGGCGATGCTTTTCCCGCTGTTGGAGAGGCGGGAAATGTCGTTCCTCTCTTTCTTTTCCCTCTTCATCCTCCTCCTCTGTTGGCCGTTTCTGATACCTCGAAGATGGTGGCGGCGGCAGCGGCGGACGATGGTTCTTCCATAGCTTCTCATTCACTACAACACTTGCCTGTTTCTTCTTCCTCTGCTTCAGCGCCGTCTTCCTCTCATCCTCGGTCCAGTTTGGCTTGGATGGATAACCAGGTTTTTCCTTCAGTAAAATTACTCTCTTCTGGTTTTAGCTTTCTTTTCATCATTATCACGGTTCGAACATACCCGAGGTCGGCGGCCGCATAGTGCAGCTGACGTGCGTGATTGAGGCAGCTACGTGACGAGGAAGGAAGGAAAGAGGCTTTCCATCCGATTTTGAGTGGATAAAATTGTATTTACAAATGAATCAACTGATGGATTTATAAATCCATCTGCCCATTAGATCAAGTAAATAACGAAAAAGATACTCAATCAGTAAACAGAGCGTTAGGATGAATAGTGGAGGGGTTGGGGTATTATCATCTTTTTTGCATCACACTAGTAAGAGAGTGACAATAGATTGAGAGAGAAGCGCAACCATGGAATACACTTTCGTTTCCATTTGCCTGTGTTGCATCTGCCATGAGGAGAATTCCACGAACATGGAAACCCCCTTTGGTTGCTCTGGATTCGTAAAAGTGATCCTTTTCTGTTTTTTGCAAATTTTCTATCTTGTTCTTAGTCTCCTTACTGAATCTTTGAATACAGAATGTGTGGCTCGTTTGGTTTAGAGAATGATTTGAAGCTCTCAAGCAAGTTTTGTGAAATTTGCGGTCAGGAGATAAACCTAGGTGCCAAAGGATTTTGATTCTTTTCATATCAAAATTTCCTTTTTGATTCGCAAAGGAGACAAAGAAGGTCTAATTTGCGACGGAGATGCAATTTTACAATCTGCAATTCCAGATTCAACAAAAGCCCAACAAAATGTACGACGTTTATGCTATAAAATTTCGGATCCTTCTACTGCGACGGATGTTTGAACCAATCCCTGAGAAGAAGGCCAAACTGACTATGTGTGAATGACAACAGGCATCCCACGAGCATTGTCATGCAAATGATGATAACGCTGGTTCCGGATGCCCTTCCATTATACAATCTAATATGGTAAAAAAGCAATTTGCTCATCTCAGTGCCCCGTCAATTCATCTCTAGGTCAATACAGAGAAGGTAAATTATGGATGAATACTAACTATTAGTGCAAGTGGGCAAGGCTTGGGGAAAACATGTTCAGACACACCGAATTTCGACCCTAATATTTCATATGATAACATCTCATACCTTAACCACCTTACCACTCCGAGGGGGCTCCATTATATAATCTAAGACCTTATGAATTTAGGGAGGTAAATCATAGTATTAAGCGGACTTTTAAATGAGACAAATTTATTTTATAAGGAAATGAATCCTAGGGGATTCAAACCATGCTTCTTCTTAGATACAAATTTACTATACTATTCGAGTATCAATTTCATTAGAAATGCAGGGTCTCTATGGCAAATGATGTGGTAGGCTCAGATTATGATCTCATCCCATGGGCATAACGAAAAAAAAAAAATCTTAGAATGATCATGCTGAGTTTATATATATAATTGTTCGTACTTTCCAAATTTTATATAACAACAACGACAACACACTGCCATGGAACTCGTTCTACTGATTGCTGTTTTTTTTATATGCTTTATCAGTTTGCAAACTTCCATTTTTTTTTTCGTACTTGTTATTACATCCACATGTATGATTTTACATTAATTGGTCAGTTGTTTCACTTTTCGTAAAAAGTTTTTTTATGTCGACAAAAAAAAATTAAAATGGAATAAAAGTGGTTATGCATGTGAAGTTATTGCTCGTCATGATTATTAAGAGTTAATTGTATTTTCCTCTTATCTAGAGATGAACATCGTCGAAGATGCTGAAGGAAATTATGAGCAAGGATGTGCGAGATGAGATGCCCCCTCGGGCGTAGTTGAGAAATTAGTACTCGGATGAATATGCGAGTTGACATTCAAGCATGGCTAGTAGATCGAGATGTGTAGTCAAATATATAGAGTTCAATGATAGATCTATTATAAGTTTTTGATGACCTTCATTCATATTGATCCTGTCCGAGTGCTGAGTCAACGGACGTTGGGGACGTGACTCTCTCCGGTGGATCCTCGTACGCTCCGATGCACCTGCAACAAAACCGAGCTGGGGGAGTTCCCGGCGACGACCCTCCGACGCTCAAGTCAGGCAAGGGGAAAACAGTAAGGTGGCTCAAAGGATCAGAGATTTCGCATACCTCCGGTGAAGGATAAGGGCTCTTATATAGAGTTCTGAGGAGGCTTGTGCACACCCATCGAGGCGCACACGTGTCCATCACCATACCTCAGTATGGGCTTATCAGAAGAGCATACCTGACGCCATACTGCTACAGTTCGAGCACCTCCTTGATGGGACGGCAGA
>JBBMJZ010413116.1:6737251-6757836 GCA_037833815.1 Zingiber zerumbet | reverse complement strand
AACAAATTCATATATAGTTTTTTCGGGTGATAGTTGCATATGCTTGAGATATAGTTATTGCATGTGTTGGACATTATCATGCATGTTATTGCTATGCATATGCTATATATGTTGCTCATGTGATTACGAGCAATAATGTTGTAGATCATTATTTATTTCTACCCATTATTCGATAATTGATGGATCAGATTGGGATATGTGCGTTTGTAATGTTCTTATTGTTATTTATGTTGATATTACCTTTGAGATTGTATACCTTTGAATCTCCTTACACTATCTTCTATTGCCTGCTAAGTCATTTAAACTCACTACCCCGTTTATGTTCTTTCTTCCTTAGATAGCATATACAGGTTGTATGGAGTCATTTGGAGATTCTGTCCATCAGACCCACATCACATTGAGAGCTTTCCATATTGTTTAGTATTGCATTTGCTTGCACTTTACATTTTTCAGACTCGTTTCATATGATAATTGACTTGTGTGTGGATTTTGGTCTTGTTAGTTATTTTATCTTAGTTATGGTACTTGTTATGTTTAAGTCGTGTAGGCACGCAGTCTATTCAATTTTATGTTTGAGTAGTTTTAGATGTATTTACTCTTGATAATTAGTTATTATTATCTTGTGTGGTTGTGCTTGTACCAGCTATGCAGTCAATGTATCATGTTGTATCTAACATTATCAAAGGGGGTACCGTCCGTTTTGTTAGATAAGTATACCTCCAAAGTGTAACAATTTATTGATATCAGAGCCACAAGTTGCGAAACCTATTTTTATATTTCAGATTTCGCGGTATGCTTTCAGGATATGACTTTTTGAGTTTTTGGGTCAGGCAACGACAGTAACTGTTAATTTATACTTCTATTAGTACTTATCAAGTTGTCTATTACAGGAACGACACGTGATGGGTCAGCCACTGTTCACGGTCGTGATCCTTATCGACCACGGAAACCACCTATTGAGTCGATGGGACCTGAACCCGTTGCCAAAGAAGTAAATTTTTTTTGAGATCCAACTAATATTGAGTTAGGTAACAGAGGTCAGGCCCATAAACCCCTATTAGAGATCAGTCTTAGAAAATATCACCAATAATAACAACCCCTACTACTACCAGCTGGGTGAAAGATAGAGTCGCATACCCTTGTTAGCTCGGTCAGTAAAGAACCGATTTACTCTGTTTCATGGAGATTTCGACCCTTGGGTTGCTCGTGCTTGGTTAGATAACCTCCAAGGCACATTTGAGTACCTGACTTGCACGAACGCAAAAAAGGCTGAATCAACTACATACCATCTCGCTGTTACTTTATGGAAAATGGAGAAGACAACTTTTGGGGAACAACACATCACTTGGTCTTTATTTCGAGATGCCTTTAAGAGGCAATACTTCCCTCCCCATTTTGCATGGCGCGTCGTCAAGAATTTTGAATCTCAAACAAGGTGATCATACTGTGATGGAGTACAGTATAAAATTTAGCCGATTCGTTGAATTTTGCCCTCATTTATATCTCAGGACTATGATTGGATGTTCCAATTCACTCAAGGCCTTGCAGCATATATTCGGATCAGGATGTCAGGATCTTCTACCAAGACTTAACGAGAAGCGTTAGATCGAACCTTATTTATAGAGATGATTCAACAACAGGTGTCTCACGAGAAGGGAAACGATAAGCAGATATTCCAAAATAGACATCCAAATCAGAAGCATCAGGTTACTAGACAAAAAAGAAAAAACATGAACCAAGGCCCATGAGCTACTACTGGAGAGTATTCTCGACCACATAAGGTTAATCATCATCAAGATCATTTTGTTCTCATCAACAGAATCAGAAAAATGACACTAGTATGTTCAAATGTTTACAACGTGATTCCAGAAGACATATCAAATGATGTGCGTAAATTATATACACTTTTATATATGTTTTGACATATATTCACCTACTTTATTTGCGCTTAATTTGTGCTTCTTTGTCGGAGATATGTTCTTTGTGTGTTTTTCTGCTTACAAGAGTCACTTTTAGGGCAAACACGACGCTTGTAGACAATTCGGAAAGCAAACGAGGACATAAGACTTTGGCCGTGTGAATCCACATGACTGTGTCAAAGACGCTGAGAAGGAGAAGGTCATGGTCATGTGGCCTACCAGAAGAGAAGAACACGGCTGTGACTCCACACGGTCGTGCAACCCATCCAGAGACCAAGCAAGGCACGGTCGTGTGAAGCCACACAGCCGTGTCACCTGATTTGAAGGCAAGAAAAAGCTGGCAGTGTGGATGTCACACGACCGTGGCACGAGTCGTGCCAGACCGATTACTATTTAAAGGGATCTCTTCCCCTTTTCAAGAGGAGGAAGGTTCCTCCTTTGGGAGATCCATCTCGGTGATGATCTACATTCTCCACGCTCTCCGTTCAACTATCCGATGCTGTTTACATCATCACATCAACTTCGTAAGCAAAGGATTAAATCCGAAGATCACTCGACGCAATCGGATAAGCATTCTTCTCCTTTCCTCTTGTTGTTGGGTTTGGATGCTTTTAATCCTTTTGTCTTTAGATCTTTTTCTTCTTGCCATGAAGTCGATCTATTGTTTTAGGATTAAAGGAGTAATTGTGGTGTGGATTGATGTAAGAACTCATGGATATATCAATTTCCTATCTATATGACATTACCATGCCTTGTATCTATTTGATCGGATATGCATGTATTGTGTTTGAGCTTGATTCTTATGTTTGATTGAGGGGGAATGCCCTAGATTGTATGACCGAGGGGTCCTAGTGACAGGGGTAACTTGTTTCCGAACGTCTAGGATATTACCTTGGAAGGAGAAGTAATTCCCCACAAGGAAGTAGAGAATTGGACGTAATTGTTATCTCTATTCCTATGTTTATTAAATAAAAGTGTGTTCTTGTGATTTATGACCGAGGGGGACAGGAGCGACCCGTTACCGGACTTCATAGGGATCATTTCTATTTAATAATATGGGATATAGATCCAAATAGCATGCCGGCTTGACCACTGCAGGGGAGAGCCGATATTGAATCTAACTTCCTACAAGTGCATGATAATTGAGGATAGACAATTGGTGAACCATGGTACATTGATAAATATCACAATGAAACCGAACCCCTAGAACACTTTCCCAAACCAAGTTTCTTTCTCTCTCTTTCCTCTTCTCAATCTATTTCCCTTGCTTAGCAAGTAAATTTCAATCGTCAATTGGTTAGCTAATTTTCCATGAGAGATCACTAGTACTTATAACCAATCCATGTGGGTTGGATAATCTTTTTATATTACTCACACGTAACCATGCACTTGCAATAGCATAACAAGTTTTTGGCGTCGTTGTCGGGGACTGCAACTATCACATTAGTAGATAATCATTTGAGTTAATCTAAGCTAGTTTTCTTTCTTATATTCTAAATATTTCTACAATTCTATTTTTGTAATTACATCTTGCATTTGTTTACTTCTATTTTTACTTTTTTTTTTAGTTTCCCAATTTATGTTTTTGTAAATTCTTTTTTTTTCTTGTTATTTGCATTTTAGTGCTATCCAATTCCTCTTGCACTTCTAGCTTACTCAGATAGATATAGTTCTAAAGACCATTGAAAGATTATGGGACTCCTAAGTCTGCTAAAGAGCTAAAGCCCATTGTATTACTAGAAATTCAAGCAAAGAATTTTATGCTTACCATCTTTTATCTCCAAGATTCAAGAGGGTCAGTTTGGGGGATTAGATTCAGAGAAACCATATTCACATCTCATGGAGTTTCACAGATATTGCAACACATTGAAATATGAGGGGATTTCTACTGATTTCATATGACTTATGGTTTTTCCTTTCAGTCTTAGAAATGCGGCAAAAGTTTGGTTCAATACTCTACAACATACAAGTGTCAGAACTTCATACGAGTTAGAGGAGAAATTTTTGAATAAATATTTTTCCCTAAGGAAGACCACCTATTTGAGAAATCAAATTTTAAATTTTAAGCAATCAGACGAAGAGCGATTGCATCAAGCTTGGGATAGATATTTATTTCTTCTATATCAATATTTATATCATGGTATTGAGAATTGGTTGATCATCCACTTATTTTACATTAAGCTTTTTTTTCAAAATAAGAGTTAGTCAGACGCTGCATCTGGAGGATCCTTCATGAGGAAAAATTTGAATGAAACACATGAAATAATTTATCGGGTGGTGTCAAATCTCAAAAATGGTCGGGACAAAATTTAATGACCCTTTTATTACGTGCATTTGAAGCAAAAGGAAATTAGGAGGAATCAATATAAGTGAATGAACTAGTGCATGAAGATGCCAAAACTCAAAGCAACTCGGAAAAGGACATCAATTTACAATACGAGGATCTCTAAAATTTATCCCCTTAGTATAGTGAGTCCTTATCACAATTGTTAGGAGGAATGACTTCTTCAACTGATCCTATTGTAAAAGAGAAATGTGGCAATATTTTGTATAAGGGGAGAATTTGGGCTATGAAGAAATAGAAGAAATGGTACAAGAAACTAGGAAAATTTCAGAAGAAGTAATAATGAAATGGGAAAATAAAGTTATTAGAACAAGATTCAACCTTGCCTAAGATCATGCCGCCCCAGGTGGAGTTAAAACCTTTGCCACCCAATCTCAGATATACATTCCTTAGCCCAAATTCTACTTTTCCTGTAATAATTAATACAAATTTAACTGAGCTGGAAACACAGAAATTAATCAAGGAGCTAAGTTGCACAAAAAGGTGATTGGATACATCATTGATGATGTTAAAGGAATCAGTTCTTTTATTTGTATGCATAGAATTTTATTTGAAGAAGGGTATAAAAATTTAGTTGAACATAAAAGGAGATTAAACTAAAACTTGAAAGAAGCGGTGAAGGAGGAGGTACTTAAGCTTCTAGATGCAGGGATTATCTACCCTATCTCCGATAGTGAGTGGGTAAGTCCAGTGTACGTGGTTCCAAAAAAGTAGAATAACCGTCATATGAAACGAAAGCAACAAACTGATTCCAACACGAACAGTCATAAGATGATGAATGTATATTTATTATAGAAAATTAAACAAAGAAACTATAAAAGATCATTTCCCCTACCATTTATTGTGTTAGAATATTGTAAATATAATAACTAGGGGTATTATTGTAATTATGTTGTATATCCTTCTCTATATAAGTCAATAACTCCGTGATATCTAATACACGGTTTTCTCTTAACAATGGTATTGTTTTTAAAGATTTTGTATTTCAGTTTCTCATTGCCAAGTGCTTTTCTTACATCCTCAAATTTGTAGATTTTGCTTAGGAAATTAGTTTGTGAAGATTCTTAGTAGTTGGTGGGATTATAAGTTTTGCAATGTGCTTTTATGATGTCATCTTTACTTATTTCTGAAAGAGAATTTATGTGTGGTGTACATTTATATATTTTAGATGAAAATTAAATTAACTAACAACAAATAGTTGAAACTAACAGAACTTTCTCATATGCTTATATTGTTGCTATTGCTGATGTAGATCCGTGATCATAGATCAGATTGGAACCTTCAAGTCAACCAACCGGTCGCTGGAAATTATTATCCCGTATGCTTCAAACCAAAATCTATTCTTGTTTGATGTTAGCAATAAATTGTTGCCATAGTTCACATTTTTCTCATGTGTGCATAAGCCTATTTGGTGTTTTTCTTCATTCATCGCCTATCGTTTGGTTTTCGCTGTTTACAATATGGACTAACACAGCTAGGAGATCATTGATCTTCTATATTTTGGTTCACCTATATGACATAAATATTGAGCTATCTTGCAAAGTATCATATTTACTCAAAAAACTCAGGAGAAAAGGAAGGGAAGACGAGCTCTTGATCACTTATAGCCTATATTGTGTTAATTGATGAGAGTATAAACTTACGTCACACGGTTCTGTTAAACTTACGTCATTTGATTGCCTAGTCAACTTTGTTGAATTGGTGAGGCCATCGGGTTAAATATATAGCTAATTGCTTATATTTATTTCTTTATTATCCAATATTCTAAAAAGTGCTAGGCGGAAGGCGGGCGGTCACTCGCCGTCCAACGCCTAGGCGGATTTTTTTTTCTTTTGTCAATTGATTGACAATTAGCCAATCAATTATGAAGGTTTCTCTAAGAAAAAAATATGCATAATTTGATTTCAACATGCAATGAAAATATTCTAAAATAGCAAAAATTCACAAACTGACAAGGAGCAAAATATTAATCAAAATTCAAAATATTAATTTGTTCAACTTCAACATACAATGAAAATTGAAAATAGCCAAAGGACACAGAATAACTCATATAATCCTATATCTCTAATTCTTCTTCTAGTTCATCTCCATATTTCTCCAACATTTCCTTTGTATCGGATTCAAACTCAAAATCCATGACATCTTCCTTTTCTTGTTCTTCATCTGTTACAAATTCTTCTTCGTGAAGTTCTTTTACATCTTCAATATTTGTCTCAACATCTTCATCTCCAGCATTAACAATCTATTCTTGTGTCATAGTTGCTTCACTAGCAAGTAGCATATCAACTCCTTTTTCTTCTTGTCTTTTCTTTTTGTTTATGATCTTGGCATTGAATTGAACATAAACTAAATTGTTTAATCTTCCAGTATCTAGTCTATTTCTTTTTTTTTTTTGTATGAATCTACATTAAAGAAAAATATTAATATTGAATACATATTTAGACATTTAATAATTACTAATTAGTAGTAAGTACACAATAAGTAATTAAGTACTTACTCCTTTAAAAGTACTCTAATTTCTCTTATAACTGGAAGAACTTATAATTAAAGAAAGGATTCTTTTAGTCATTTTTTACAATTTAGGTACACCATTTCCAAAAAGATGTCACCATCCAACTAAATAAAAACAAATCAAATAATAACAATAAGCAAAATCATGAAACAAGCAATAAAAATTACAAATAAAGTAAGCAATTATTACTTAGTTCGTACCTGAATCATATTTTTCGTCATTTTTTTGCATTCAATTATAGCTTCTAAATTCCCCTGCTTTGTTGATCTAGTTCAACAACTCCACATTTACTATCTCACTTTGGCTATCAATATCATCGGAAAAGAATGCTTCAACACAAGTGAAAAATCTATTCGTGACCACTTCTTGACTTCCTATGCTCTGGTCATTGAAGGAGTAATAAGGATTCAAAAGGTACGCTGCCAAATGTAGTGGACTATCAGGTCGATTATGACTTTTATCATCAATAATAGACGATAGTGAAGCTCTTGATTTTTGAATGCCACTTTAATCTCCTCTCTTGCTCTAAGTAATTCTCCATACACAAAACCCATAGATGACTTATTATCCCCATCAACAAGACGAAGCAACTTAACTAAAGGGGTAAACACCTTCAAGCAAAAACTTACCCTATTCAAAAAGAGGCACTCATAGCGATATTATATGCCACCTTCCCCTTTGCACTATTTGAATGTTGGCAAACATTCTATTCTTCACTAGCAACCATAGCTCTTTGTTCACTTTTCTTCTCCATCAAGCTTTGCAAAGTTAGAAAAGCGATTGCAAATTGTTTTACTCCCGGCCTCACTATGTCCCTTTTTTTGGTAAACTTTCTTATCATTGATAATGTCGTGTGATTTGCATAAATAAAGATTGTCAAGCTCTTTGCTTTCTCAATCGCCCCTTTGAACTTAGGTTGGTTCCCATTTCCTTGAAGTATACGATTCACGGTGTGAGTTACACATGAAGTCCAAAATATATGCGGTCTCTTCTCCTTCAACAAATTTTTTTCCGTCATATTATTTGAAGCATTGTCCGTTACCACTTGGACTACATTTTGGGGCCCAACTTTTTCAATGCACTTGTTCACATATTCAAATATATAATTCTCGATATGTGCTTCATCCGATGCTTCGAAAGGAAAGTTGTGCCTTCTTTACAATTGACATAGAAATTCATGATACTTCTTTTCTGGTCAGTCCAGGCATCGGTCAAAATTGAGCAACCATTCAAAACACATTCTTCTTCTTGCTTCTTTAATAGACTTTTAATTATGTCTACCTCTTCCTGCAATAAGGGCTCCCTTAATAGGTATTCAGTTGGAGGACGATAACTCGGACCAACTTGATCAACTGCTTCCGCAAATCTCTTGAAGCTACATTGTCAGTATGAAAAGGAACACCGGACTCATACATCCATCGAGCTAAATATTGGCGCACACTGTGTCTTTTGCTTCCAAATTGCATTAATAAATTTTTGTTGTTGTTGTCTTATTACTTCCATTCAATGAAGATTTGGGATCAATGACGGTTACAAATCGGTCCATAGGACCAAGAGTAAGCGAGTTTCTTCTTATCCCTAGACTCCCTTTATCTTCCTTATATTCTTCAAGAACAACTTCTTCTCTCACCTCAATTTCATTTATATTCTTTTGTTTCTTTTTTGTTCTTGCTTCTTCAATGGCATTCTTATACTTCACTTTATCCTCATCTAAAGACTTCTTATATGAGGCAACATTTCTCTTGATATTGGTAACGTGTTGTTTGATCCTATAAATTTCACCACTAGCAATTTTTCCACACAACTTACATTTCAACTTATCCAAATAATTAGGATCCACTAAGTCTGCAAATTCCCATCCAACATCATTCGAATTATGCTTCAAGGGGTATGAATCTTCGACATTGAGTTAGATGCTTCAGAAGATATAGTACCCGACATTTTAGTACACAAGTAAAAAATTATCAATGTCAATTTAAAAAAAAAAATCATTTGAGTTAAGTAATGGTTATCAAGCATTCAAAAAATAATCAATTATCAATTCAGGTCAAGCGAAGCAATAACATACAAGATTTAATAATATACAAATATACAATTAAATTATATTAACCAACTTAAACCCGGGGATGTTACTAACTTGGCATAAGAAAAAGCTACTAGGAATAAAAGAATGAGATTGTCGAAGATGGGAAATGAGGGAACAAGGCACTGCGCTTCGGCCTAGCAGTTAGGGCTACTTTCGCTTCATCTTGGGCAACCTTGGTTAGCTACGGCGAGCTTCGGCGGCTGCTGTCACGAAATAGGGCAAGGTGCTGGTTGCTGTTGGTTGTAGTAAAGGCAACAGCTAGGGCTGATGCTGTGGCTAGATGCTGCTCTTTGATAAAGAACAAGAAGTGGAGGGAAAGGAGGAAGAGGCGACGGCTGCTCAAAGAGGAAGAGAAGAGGCAACTGCTTGGAGAGGAAGAGACGCTGATGCTAACCAACTTTAAAAGTTAAAACAATTCAAAATCAAATATAAACCTGTTTCATTGCTGCTAATCGGCTGGTAGAAACTTATCAATCGATTCACAAGGTTCAATCGATTAATCAATCGATTCGGCATTTCTCGCGAAACACCTGTCAAACTCAATCGATCGATCAATCGATTCGGCATGCTTCTGTTTTTCGTGAAACTTATGCCAATCGATTAGATGTGTTCAATCGATCGACTAATCGATTCAGCAGGCTTCTGTTTCTCACAAAACTCATGCAAATTGATTAGAAGTGTTCAATCGATTCGGCCGGCTTCTGTTTTTTGTTTCTCGCAAAACTCATGCGGATCGACTGACTAATCGATTAGAAGTGTTCAATCGATCGACCAATTGATTCGACAAGCTTCTTTTGTTACAAAACTTATTTGAATCGATTAACCCAATCGATTAGAGGTGTTTAATCGATCGGCCAATCAATTCAGTAGACTTTTATTTACAAAAAATCGGATGCTCGTGCCTATGTGGCACTTAGCCACCTAGGCGGCCGACTAATGCGGCAACGGCTGCCGGCGTCGCCTTTGCAAAATAGCAGGGAGTGGGCAGCCTCCCGCCACCTAGGCGCCACCCACCACCTAGGCGCCGCCCACCACCTAGGCGCCACCTAAGCTTTCCTAGGCGGCGCCTTTTAGAACACTATTGTTATCTACAATCACATTAGCATACAATGGAATATTAAATATAAAAACGGTTGAATTTCCCTCAAAGTTAATCTATTTAGAATTAAATCTGGATTTTCCTAAATCCAATTTTTCTTATAATTTGGTTTTTCTTATATGACATATCTTAAGTTTAGAATGATAATTAATTGCAATTTCCTTGTTTTTAGGAATTTGTTACTATGTTCCGTCATGAAAATCATGAATATATTAAGATGTGTTATTCTCCAATTGAAGTAATGAGAAATGAGATCATTCTTCCACCAAAAATCTTGATGGTATCAGAGTTAGAGTTAGGTTCTCTAAAAAAAACCCTAGCCTCCATTCTTAGCCATCCTCCATGGTATAACATGACAGCTGAAAAATCTGTTCTACTTTTGAAGCCCATCAAATTTCTATTCTCTTAAATTTTGAAACTTCTGGAAACTCTGAAAATATCTCTCTTTTCATCACCAACCATAGACTCAACGGGCAAAACTTTCTCCAACGGTCTCAATCAGTCAAGGTGTTCACCTGTGGCAGAGGTCATTACTAGAAGTGGAAAGCCAAAAATCATATGATCATGTCATGGCTCATAAATTCAATTAATGTTGATATTGATGAGTATTTTCTTCTCTATGAGAGTGCACAAGAAATTTGGGAAGCCGTGTGAGAGACTTATTTTAATTCTGAGAATATATCAGAGTTTGCAATTGAATCAATTCTTCATGATTTACGACATGGAGACCTCACAGTGACACAATATTTTAACACACTCGTTACTAGAAGCAACTAGACATGTCTGAGAGCCACAGATGGAAGTGCCCTGAAGACAATGCTCTGTATCACAAAATAGTGAAGCAGAAGAGGACATTTAAGTTCCTATTGGGATTAAAAAAGAATTTAGATGAAGTTAGAGGTCGAGTGATGGGAGCTAAGCTTATTCCAAGCCTTAAAGAAACATTTTCTGAAGTCCGTCATGAGGAAAGCAGGAAAAAGGTCATGATGAGCAATCAACATCCATCTCTAACATTGGAAGGATCTGCACTTGCTGCCCATGGTTCCCATCCTCAAATCAACAAGATACTCGTAAACAAGGGAAGGGAAGACCTTGGTGTGATCACTGCACTAAACATGGTCACACCAAAGACACATGCTAGAAGATACACAATAAACCAGCTGAGTGGAAATCATCAAAGTCAAATTTTGACAAAGATAGTTGTGCCAACTCAGCAAACGCAGCTGACGAACCACCGGCCACCATTGAGTCAAGTCCGTTCACCAAGGAACAACTTGAAGTGCTTCAGAAGCTTCTAAATAGCACACTTTCTTAACATGCTACTCCTAACCCATCCACCATGCACAAGTGGTCTGATGTACTGATGCTCTGCATTTTATTGTGCGCTAAACATTCAAAACATTGAATTATTAACTCAGGGGTATTGGATTTCATGACAAGGAATGAGTCCCTCTTTCATGATTATCAATCATGTCATACTAATTTTACTATCCACATTGCCGATGGCTCTAACGTGGCTGGGACTGGACTATTCAACTCACTTGAAATTACTTTTAAATCTGTGCTTCATGATCCTAAACATGAGTGCAACTTAATGTCCATCAGTAAGTTGACTCGTGATCACAACTGCTCTACTAAATATCTTTCAAATGTGTGTTTTGAATTGGGTTCGAAGAAGAGGATTGGTGTGCTCTAGACTTTATCTCTTCAAGACACCTCAACCTAGGGAAGCCTTAGTGGTGAATAATGATTTTTCTAGGAGTAAGTTTGTTATTTCAATCCTAAGTCCGTCTTTAATTCCAATACTTTGTGTATCTTGAAAGGTTGTTCCCCCACTTATTCATCAATAAAAGTTCAAAATTATTTAAATGTGAGATCTATCAACTTGCTAAACACACGCCTTCTATCTATCCAAGTGTGCCCTACTGTCCATCAAAACCAATCACATTAATTCATAGTGATATTTGGGCAAATAAAAAAATATTAATGAGGCTCAGTGGTTTGTGATATTTGTGGATGATCACACAAGATTTATTTGGGTTTTCCTTGTGAAAGAAAGGTCAGAGGTTGATATAATATTTAGAGCATTCAATTCCATGGTCCAAACACAATTCGATACCAAAATCCAAATTCACAGGGAGTATTTTTTTTTTGGGATAGGTAAAATATATATATCAAAGTAAGACTAAGGTACAATACCCAGAAATCAGTAGTGTCTCATATCAAAAAACACTCCCAAAGTCCGGTAAACATGAATTTGTACATTCCAAAAAATTCTCTCTCTAATGGTCCCTCATCAAAGATACAATTGTTCTTTGGTCTCCAAACAAAGTGTATCAAAGCTAACATCGCAAGATGTGACTTAGTCAGGAGACAACCTCATTTGAAGATAACATCCCATACTAAACTCCCGCCAAGAAAGAAAACTATGGGTTGTAAATGGTTCTTTACTTTGAAATATAAGGTAGATGGGAACATTGACAGGCTCAAGGTTCGATTAGTATCAAGAGGCTTTAATCAATCCTATAGTGTTTACCAAGAGATCTTTGCTCTTGTTCCAATGCTCAACATCGTTTGAATACTCCTCTCATTAGCAGCAAATTTGGACTGGCCACTTCATCAGCTTGATATAAAGAATATTTTTCTTGATGGTAATCTTGGAGAGGAAGTCTATATGGAGATTCCTTTGTGTCTACAAATAAGCAACTGCAATAATAAGGTGTGCAAATTATTAAAGTCTCTATATGGACTTAACCATGTGCATGGTTTGCCAAGTTCTCACGGTGAGTAAAAAAACATGAATTTGTTTTAGTTTCAAGTGGATCATACTCTCTTTGTGAAGCACTCTCTTAGGAATAAATTAACCATCCTCATTGTATACGTAGATGACATCATTCTAATGGGAGATCATGAGGAAGAGTTACCGAAGATTAAACGATCCTTGGTAAATTTTGAAGCAAAGCACCTTGGTCTTCTACGACACTTTCTAACTATGGAAGTGACTCGATCAAAAAGAGGAATATTTATCTCTCAGCGAAAATACACTCTGGATTTACTCAATGAGACTGGCATGCTAGGATGTAAACCCGCAAGCACCTCTATGGAACCTAAGAGGAATGTGTTCAAGTAGACAAAGGAACATATCAATGCCTATTGAGAAGGTTCATTTACCTCTCTCATACTGGACTAGATATTGATTTTGCAATGAGTGTCATAAGTCGGTTTATGAATCGTTCGATGGAGGAACATATGGAAGTTGTATATCGAATTCTTAGATATTTAAAAACGACTCTTGGAAATGGGTTACTATTCAAGAAGAATGAATTTAGAGAAAGTTTTATACTTCGATGCAGACTCGACAGTCCGTGGTGATCTTTTAACATGGAGAAGAAACAGTTCGTGGTTTCCAGAAGTAGTGTAGTGGTTGAACTAAAAACCTTAACCATAGTGATTTGTGAAGGAATATGGATCATGTGAGTTATGGGCAACTTGGGGATAGCATTTAAGAAGCTAGTGAAGCTGAAGTGCGATAATCATGCCACTATTAGCATTGCAAAAGATCCAATTCATCATGACAGAACAAAACATGTGGAGATTGATCGACATTTCATAGTTGAGAAGATTAAAAACTCGGAAGTGCAATTGATCTACACTCCTACTAGATCCGAACCTGGGCCGACCTGGGCTTGGTTACAAGCCAGGTATCCATTGACCTGGATGCCAGGCTAGACTGTAACTGGCCTGGCAGGCCGGGGTTACAGTTCCAACCCAATAAAAACCACCGAACTAGCGGTTAACCATTGGTTCAAATTGGCAGTTCAAACTGTCGGCTCAACATTTTTTTTTATTTTTTAAAAATATATTTATAATATTTAAGTTTTATTAATGGTGTGGTTCAATTAACATATTCTACCTTTTTATTTAAACTAATTTTTTAACATATTTGTCTTGAATTCTTTGATGTGAGACTATTCTACTTATCTAGTTAAACTAATTTTTTAACCTATTTACCTTGATGTATTTGATGTGAGACTATTCTATCTTTATATTAAAGCTCATTCGCAACCTATTTATTTTAAATTATTTGATGTGGAATTATTCTATTATTAACTTATTAGATTTATTTGTTTATACTTCAAAAACTTTAAAGGAAGATATTTCAATTGAGATAAGATATTTGTTAATACTAGGACAATAACACTTATAACCTTTCTGAAGACGAGAATAACCTAGGAAGATATACTTCAAAGACTTGGGATCTATTTAGTGACATGTGGACGAACATCCTGAATAAAACAAGTGCTACCAAGGATTGACTTATTGGGAAAAAAGATTTTGTAAGGATCTCACCATGACAGAGGATGACATGCAGTTAATGAGAAAACATGCGGTAGAAACTGCATCAGCCCAAAATGCTTTGGGAACATTCATTTGAAATAAAAGGGCTGTGCAGTTTCAAGATGTCTATTTTTACGTCAGATCACACCATTTTGGGATGGAGTATCAACACAAGAAGTTTCATGAAGCATGCCATTTTGACCCATATAAGATTAGAATAAACTGGACGTATATTCCTTAGGATTATCATTTCATATAGTATGGATGGACGCATTGGACTGAGTTTTAACTCAGCACAAAAGGCATAAAACAAAAAAAATAATTCAAAGTGATTTTTTATTAAATATAACCAAGTTACATGAGAATAATCATCCATAAAGGTAACAAAATATCTAAAATCAGGTTTAGACAAAATAGGACAAGGTCCATAAATATTAGAATGAACTAATTCAAAAGGAATAGTAGCACGTTTGTTTATTCTAGGACTCGAAGTAAGATAGTGATGTTTTACAAACTGACACGACTCACAATTTAATGAAGACACCTTACCATATTGTGGACCAAGCCTTCTGAGCTAAGGGAGAGATGGATGCCCCAACCTACAATGAGCTTGGAAAGGAGAAGTGACACTCGAGCAAGCAAAAGAATTTGAGGAGTGTGTCAAGAATATAAAGGCCTCTATACTCATGTCCTTTACCAATAATTTTTTTTTTGTCAAAAGATCTTGAAATAAATAATGATTAAGAAAAAAAATGAAATGTAACAGTTAAGATTACGAGTTAATTGATTGACAAAGAGCATATTAAAGGATAATTTAGTTACATGTAAGAAAACAAAGGGGTAGGATTGACAGTGCTAGACTCACGAACACAAGATGGAGACCCATCAGCTAAAGTCATGGTAGGAGTATTAGCTTTAGACTAAAATATAGAAAAGAGACTAGAATTACATGTCATACAGAATCAATGACCCATTTGGCGGATGAAGAAAGAAATGCGTTTTGTTTATCTAAATTAGCAATAGCAGTGACAGAGGGAGTTAAACTTGAGTGATTCCTGATATTTTGATAACTTGGCAAATCAACAGAGATAAGAACCGATTTATCAGAGGCATCATTAGTGGATGCAATATGAGCTAAGTGTTTTTATTGATTTTTATACCGAAACTTTCTACACCTAAACTTCGTATGACTGGGCTTACAACAGGAGTTGCACATAATACCACCTGAATTCGACATTCAAGTTTCAAAATCTTGTGACCCACCTCCTTTGTTTCTATTGTCACTAGTTGAGTATTGCGTTTCACCAAAGTACCATTAAATGTAACTGGTGCAATACTTTTTGTACGGAGAACATGACTAAATATATCTTGTAAAGAGGAGATTTCAGAACCAGAGAGAACTTATGACTTAGTAGACTCGTAGCCATTTTCTCTCATTGGCCTTGTTGAACCTTTACGTCAGGGCTAAAGGGCAGCAAGATATTAAGCTCCTCATATGCCTTCTTGAATGCCATAAAATAATTGCGATCTTGTTTTTCCACACGGTAAAATACTTTGCAAACCTCATACATGCGAGAGAGATTTCCTTTTCCAGAGTACAGAAATTTCAAGTAATCCATTAGTTCTTTAACAAATTCAATTGATCAAACCAATTACATCACTATCACTACAATTCTGAATCTGAAGGAACAAGCAAGCATCATTTCTAAGCCATGTTTGCTTCGAATCATCTTAGGAGGGTCATCATGTTGATAGTTCTAAAGCATGAAAAATACATAAATACAAAACTATAAAACTCAAAGCGATCTCCTGTAGTAGATCTTGATCTTAGCTTTTTTTACAAAACAAAAAACTCATAGTGATGCTCGGAGAAGATCGGAGAAGATATCGAAGAATAACTTGCTGTCGGAAGAACAATTACGAACAAATCGAAAAGTTCTTCAAGATTCCATGAGCCAAATCCCTCTCTAATGGGTGTTCTCCTCTTATAATCTTGTGCACACAGACGAACCTTGCACAAATACCTTTCACATATAGGACGAACCCGACTTTGCACAAACCTCTGACATAGCAAGATCCCGCAAAACTCCTTCTTTCTTCTTTGGCTTGGACGCATATATATTAGAGGAAGATGACTCTTCCTCTCCCTCTATTAATAGAGGAATTAAATGGGCTAGAAGATGAAGGGGAAGGGGTGCCCTTTCATCTTCTTAACTCCAACATCTCCCATTCGTCCAAGTCAATCTATAAAGGTCATCTAGTCACAAAGACCCTGTAAGTCACATAAACGATATTGTAATCAAGTCACAAAGACTAGAGCAAAACACTAGTTAGTCACAAAGACCAAATAAGAACTAATTAGTCACAAAGACCAAATAAGAACATCCAATCCATACTTTAGGGAAAATGGTTCGTGCGACAGCAAGCACACTGAGCAATTATTGCTAAGAAGATTGTTACACCTTACATAGCTGCTCTATAGAACGAATCAGAGACATTCTCATAATGGCACATAGCCTCTCTCCTGGTGGTACATATCCGTTATCCGGGAAACATCCAATCTCCCAGTGCACACAACCATTACCTTAGAGATATCCATGTCTTGCTATTTACCCAGATTAAATAATCTTTATTTACATCAATATGAACATCTCTAGTCCTTCATAATGACTATTATGTCAATAGCATGTTTTACATTCAATATTTACAATCATTTCTATACATAACAGAAATGAGTCAACCGGTGAATAACATCAAAAGATGCAAATCTATTAAATATTCCTTTTTAGCTAGAATCTATTCATTCTAATCTATTCATTCTAATCAGTCGCTTTCCTAGTTATACTCTATACACTGAATCATCCATAGTCAATAGGAAACATGCTAAAGTAGCAGACACTGATTATAACTTTAAGTAGACAGCTAAATAGTGAGGGTAAAATTGAGATTAATTGATAATCTCAAGGGTCGTACATAGTAGAGAAGGGATCCATTCTCCTACTACCCTTCTTGTCGCTATAACACATATGGTATGAATCACATGCTACGATGTTATTGTCTTTACTAAAAAGAGCACATGTTTTTCTCAAATTTTAACATCGTACAGATTTCGATCTAGACATACCTATTGTCTAATCCTGAATTCAACATATGAATTCCAATCTGATCTTAAACAAATTCAGTAAATGGTGGGTACATTTACGTTGATCATTATATAAATGATCTTATCTTGACACAATTATCAAGACGACCTTAACTTATAGGTATGTCTCTATTCACAGTTACATAAGCTGTCTCATAAGTAACGGTCTTACTTCTATTTATACTTAATAAATAGAGATGATTGTCCATGTGAGTGGACCAATCTCAATCTGTCAACATGCTTATTGAGACTTTAATCCAAAATATAACAATATATACACTGAATAAATCATGACATTTTACAACGTGTTACATTTTACGAAGTCACAAAGACTTTACGTATCTCTGAAATGACTCTTTAGTTAATGGCTTAGTAAAAGGATCTGCAAGCATATTAAGTGTAGGGATATACTCAAGAATTATCATTTTCTTGTCCAAAATATCCCTAACAAAATTATATTTAATTCTATATGTTTGTCTTTGCTGTGATATTTGGGATCTTCAGCTTGATTGTCATAGTACATTGTAACAGGGCTCCCACTGTTCTCAGCAATCTTCAAATGATTCAGGAACCTTTTCAACCAGCCAGATTGTTGCACAACTAATGCGCAGGCCACACAACTTCCATTGTCAACAAAGCTACACAAGCCTTGCTATATAGCTTCTATTGCCAACAAGGCTACACAAGCTAAGCCACATAGTTTCCATTGTCGACACGGCTACATAAGCCTGTTTCTTGCTATTCCATGAGATGGTGCCACGATTTAGCAAGAAGATATTGCCAGTTGTGGATTTTCTGTCATCAAGGTCCTCTGCCCAATCTGCATCTGTATAGCCACTCAGGCTCATCTTAGATCCTTGAAAATACATACATAATCTGTTATCCTTCTGAGGTATTTTAATATCCTTTTCACCACTTTCCAGTGTCTCGATTTTGGGTTTAACTGGAAATGACTAAGCCAACACCATATCTTATATCAAGATGAGTATACTATAGTGTATATCAAACTTCCAATAGAACTGACATATAGTATTACCTTCATTTTGGCTATGTCTTCAAGAGTCTTGGGATACAATGTTGTAATCTAACATATTAAAGCGTTGTAGCATCTTAGCGATATAAGTCTCTTGAGACAAACCCAAAAACCTTTTTGATCGATCTTTCATGTTCTTCACTCCTAAGATGTACTCAATTTCTCTTCAAAAATAATACCCTCTATTTGGGTATATCCTTTTGCAACTAGTCGAGCTTTGTATCGATTAATCGATCATCCGTTTTCCTCTTGATTTTGAGAATCAACTTATTCCCAATAACCCTTTGGCCTAGAGGAAGATTGACTAAATCCCAAACTTGATTCTTTCTCATTGACTCCATTTCCTCATCCATTGCAACTTACCTTTTTTTCTCTAACTAAGCATCTTAATGCTTTCTCAACCGTTCGAGGTTCATTGTGTCAGCTGAGAGTGTTATTAATGCCTTATTCTCAATATCAAATCATTTCCGAGGTTTAATCTTACGAACACTTTTTCGTAAGTTGGGATGTCGAGAAGTCAACTTATGACTTGGCAAATCACTCCCACTGGGTTGACTAGACTCAAGTATCTCTTTTGATACCTCTCTTGTTGATAATATCTCATCCTCTAAAAAAAAAGAACACTTTTATCAACATTATCTCTGGTTGAGAACTCTGTTTCGAGAAAAGTCGTATCTCTCGAATTTATTTCGGAGATGGTTCCATCTAGTTGCTTACCTATGAAAATATAACCTTTAGAGGTCTCATGATATCTAATAAAGATACATTTCTTACCCTTAAGTCCCAATTTTCCATACTTGTGAGAACTATCATGAATATAAGCAACTGATCCTAGGGTCTCAGATTACTTAATCCGATTTTCCGCATGTCCAACTTCATGTGGGGTGGATGACACTGATTTTGAAGGCACTTTGTTAAGTATATAGGCCGCAACTAACAATGCATCTCCCTAATAGGAGATCGACAAATTATCCTGCGCCATCATAAACCTAACTATATCTAGAAGAGTTATATATCTTCTTTCAACAACCCCATTTTGCTGTGGAGTTATGTTGTCTAATAATCCCTCTATCATTACACATTGTCTTGAACTGATCATACAAATATTCTCCTCAAAGGTCAGTACGTAAGGTTTTAACCTTAATTGATTCTCAACTTCGTTCAAGTAACGAATAAAGCAATTTAATGCTTTTGATTTATGAGAAATTAAATACACATGACCAAAACGAGAGAAATCATCAATAAATGTAATGAAATAGGAAGCTCCATGTCTAGCCTTCGCATTCATAATGACCACAAATATCCGAATGAATTAATTGCAATGATGATTCAACTCTTATAGCCTTACCAAATGGTTTACTAATTGCTTTTCTAATAAGACAATGCTCACATATAGACAAGTGAATCTTAGTCCGATGTCCAATAGACCCTCTCTAGTCAACCGATTCATAAGTTCTTGTCCTATGTGTCCTAATCTAGTATGCTAAATCTCATTAGTGATATCTGCATTACTAGTTAGAGCAATGTTTGAAAAACAACCCTTAATAGCACAATTGACATCTAGTTCTATATCAAGAACCATAAAACTATTTGATAAAAAACCATATCCGATTGACACTTCGGCTATAAAAAATTAATACAATACCATAAACAGAAACAAGATTCCGTTGAATTTTAGGAATATATAGAACATCAAATAGAAACAAAACACTACCACCACAGAGGTTATGTTTGCAAGTGCCGACTCCTTTGACTTCAACTCTTGCATTGTTTCCTACATTAATCCTTTTGTTGCCAGCTGGTACCCATCGGTACTTTACAATTGTAACTCACTCCCGAGCTACATGGTTAGTTGCTCTTGAATCTATAATCCACAATGGATAAGAATCAGCTAATAACACTGGACTAGCAATAAAATTCTCAGGAAAAGAAGACACACTTGGATTTTCCTTTCTTCTTGATTGGGCCCTGTCCCACAGCAGTAGCTTCTTTCTTCTTTCCCTTCCCCTTCCCCTTCCCCTTCTTGAACCATTTTTTTTCTTGGATCTAGATGATCCAACAGAACCAATAGCCACATAGGCTAGTCCAAAATCCTTACGGATTCAACTCTCT
>JBBMJZ010413116.1:6684327-6703476 GCA_037833815.1 Zingiber zerumbet | reverse complement strand
CGACACGTCAGCAAAAGGGTCATGCAACCCAGAATCCTTTAAGACCTAAGCTAAAATTACCTCGAATTTCCAATAGATGGAAGTGACTGCACGCCCAATTTGTGGAGGAGGCGACGGACGAAAGGGGATCGCACGCAATGTGTCGAGGAGGCAACAAACGGAAGGGATCACGGGAAAATATGGAGGAGGCAAGCTCGACAGACGGGATGCGAAACTAGCAAAGGGGTGGCGGTGTGTGAGCAACAGGGGCGAAGGAGGAGCGGTGGTGCGACGGAAGCACGAGGTTAGGGACGGGGAGAGGAGCGGCGGAAGCGCGATGTTAGGGCACGGGGACAGGAGCGACGGAAGTGGCGTTTTAGGGAACGGGGAGAGGAGCGCGGCACGGGAGTCGGGAGGAAGAGGAGGGAAAAAACTGCAATAGGGTGAAAGAAAATGAAAAAATTGACGTAGTCGGGAGGATTTGAACACCGTGTTTTTCAATTTTTCGACCGTGTTTTCATTTTTTTCTAAAAACAATATTTAGACGTTTTCTAATTTTCTAGAAAATGGTATCTCATTTTTTGGAAAATATAGGTAAAAATTATCAACTAAACATGTTTTCTATTTTCACAAAATAGAAATATAATTTTTTTTGAATAATTAATAGTATCTCATTTTCTCGTTTTATAAATAATTTTTTGAATAATTAGTAGTTTAGATAATTAAACTCTTAAATTTAAATATTTAAACTCATGAAATATAATTATGACGAGATGAAATTTGTTATTACGGGTTTAAATTAAAATATTATTATTATTATTATTATTATTATTGTTATATGTTTTAAATTTTTATTTAATTATTTTGTTAAAGAATACAAGACTAATATCGTGTAGTAAAAAAATTAGATCAGATTGGTCCGGGTTTGGGTTGATCCGGGTTTGAGTTTATAGTTTTTAGATTGGTTCAGATTTGGATTGTGATGAATTCTTTTGTAATACCCCTTGCTTCAACCTGATCCGAACCCACCCACCTGACTCATCCAAATTGACACTCCCTAATTGATGGTGACCTACATCAAATAGGTAGGCAAGAGATGGAGATCGTCACAGGAGCTAGTGGAATGAGTTTAGAGCGGGGTTAAATTTACACGCAGGGTTGAATTTACACTAGGATCCGAGGGGGGGGGGGCTATAGGGAGCGAGTACATCCCTCCAAGAGACCTCACGTCACAAGTGTTGCAAGGGATCTAGCAAGCGTCGAACTATGGTGCCATTATGGTATAGAGTATGTGTTAGTGTGTGCACTTATGTGTCAAGACACTCCTTATGTATTTTATGGATAATTATTTCATAAAAGCAAGTATTTATCGTTAAACATTTATTTTTCTGCATGTATATGATTAATGATAAAGTTTCATGAATTAACGAGTATATTAATCTAAAAACGGTTCTTGATCGGATAGATATATGAAGAGAACATAGATATCTAGATCAACGCTGAGTATGACTAAGTCGAGATACAGCGAGGGATAGATATCCAAGTTGTACTTAAGGGTGCCTTGAGTTTAGAGGTATTTTGAACACAACTCACTTAAGATGAGATCACATATTAAACATCATTGTCATTCCTCTTATGAATGAGTGTAAATAATCTTTTGACTTGAGACATTTATTTATTCTATACGTGGAGTTACGTACTTTAATATCGTTAAAAGTATTCTTTAATCAGATTATGATTAATATAGTTGTTAGGTGTATAGCAAAGCGTAGAGAGAATAATATTGAGTCAATAGAGAATTCATCGTTCTATTGGATTAGGAGTTAACATCCTGGTCACTTGATAGAGATATTAATGTCTCGAAATCCATGCCAATGAGAGGAATGATTTATCATTCAAGAGGAGTCTATTATATCTTGTAAATCAAATAAAATAATTAATTTGGTATTGATGCATAATGTACCGAATTAATTGGGATGTAAACTTAGATAAAGAGATTGAATTACACATTAATTGGTTTATGGTGGTTTATAGTTTATGACTAATATTAATTTTATCACGTTGGGTAACTAAAAACTGTTACTAGATGATTATCCTAGTATGTGTATGAATTTACACTGTCTTGTGTATAAAACTTAAAGAGTCGCACACATAGTACGTAGACATGAATATTATCTATAATTGATTGTTTTTGTAGATACTAAAATTAATCAATTTTACTATTTCTAAATTAGAATTAATTAGATTATTAATTAATTTTGAAATATCGAAAGCTAGAACAATTCAAGATCAAATATGAATTTATTTGATCCAAAGAATAGAGAATTCAAATAGCCATAATCATAATGATTAATGGAGAATTTGAATAGCTACAATCATGATGATTAATGGAGAATTCAAACTGTCACCATCATAATGATTAATAGAGAATTTGAAAGGTCATATCTCTTCATATTTCTTAAAGGCTATAAGTAGTCATCTTTACAAAGATTCTTAATAAACTCTCTCTCCACTTCTCCTTTAAAAACTTCTTCGCTTTCTTCCATCGAAAGAGATTGATAGTACTTCTAAAAGATTTTGTCGATCTAAAAGGCTAGCATCTAACAGATCATATTAAGTTCATGATCTAATACGCTTAGATACCGTTAGAGGAGTTATACGTGGATCTTATATTTATTTATTTATTTATGATATCATTTACTTTGTCAAAAACTATGAGATATATTTTATTTTATGTTATTTTATTAAAATTATATGTACCAGGAAGAAATACCTGATACAGTGAAGACGTAGACACTAAATCTAGTTTTAATATAGGTATTTCTTCCAACAGTAGATTCTATGGCGTTGACAATGGATACATTACAAAACTTGACTCAGCCAAGAATTTTAATTTTAAGGCACTAAACAACTGTAATTCAATTAAAAATTATTCAATCCGGTTCAAATTGCTAATTTTCAGAAGACATTTTTTAAAAAAAATAGATTATTTATTTTTTAAAAAAAAAATATTATAATTTTTATTAAGATAATCAGAGGTTTTATTAAAAAATAATTATTTTTTAAAAATCTAGCTATCGTAGGACATTTGTAGTCGTGGAATTTTTTGATGAACCTTTACATTATTATACTTGTACCATGTCAAAAGTAAAAAATTTCACGCATCTCTACTATAAAAAAAACCTCTAATCAATTTCTTTAGAAGTCCACACTTTTTTATTATATTTTATTTTATATATAAATAAAATTTAAATTCATAAATTATCATTAAATAATATAAATAATTAAAAAATAAATTATATTATTGGAAATAAAAGACTTAAAATAAAAAATTTATTAACTTTTTAAATTAAAATTAAAATAATTATATTAATTAAATATTAAAAAAAAACACACAAAAAAAGAAGAAGCGGCTCCCTTCTTCCTCAAAAGGAGGGAGCTCCTTCCTATCTGTCACGTTTATAATGAGAGCTGGAAAATAAAGAGTTCCTTACTTCGAGTCCAATTAGTTCAGAAGATAGATATTTAAAAAATAATAATTTAATTAATTGAATTTCAAATAATTAATTTCAATCAGTTTTAATTGAATGCTCGATCGGCCTCTCACATGTGATTTGAAGGTGGTTGGGTTCAGCAAGTTAACTTAGCTTTTGAATTCTGCACAATGTGTTCAATGTGCTTAATGGAGCTTTCAGCTTGTCAAAGTTGAGTTTTATTAAAAATTCAAAGAAATGTCTGTGTGAAGAATTACTTCTGAGTTTATTATTATTATTATTATTATTATTATTATTATTATTATTATTATGTTGTGTTTTGATTTTTGATTTAATTGTTTTGTTAAAGAATAAAAGAAAAATATTGTATAGTAAGAAAATCAGATTGAGTTAAGGTGGGTTTGTAGATAAATCAAATGTTAGTGAACAAGTTTGGTGTTCGATTTAATAAAAGTTTGTTTATGTTCATTCAAAATATTCAAGATCAATTAAATAAATAATCTTGAACAACTCGTTAAACTAAACAAATAAGTTTAAACACATGTATTCATATCGTGAACAACATTTGTAAGATATATGTTTGTGAATAATGTTTGTTAACATATTCGTAAACAATATCTATGAATAAAACTCTTATTAGCATACTAAATAAATAAAAATAAAGTTTCAAAATGAATAAATAAGTTTATATTATCAAGCTTATAATCAACTAAGCAATTTTAAAATGTAAAATTTTTAAATAATCAAACAAACTTGAATTGAGAGCTTTATAACATTTTCGCGAATCAAGCTCAAGTCAAGTCAAGCTTGAATCAAGCTTAAACTCATAAACAATAAACCAAGTCAAGCTTAAACAATCATTTCAACGGCTTAATTCATTTTGGACTTAGCTCGGCATGGTTCAATTATCTTATCAAACAAAATTGAATACCATAAAGTCTGACTCAGCTTGGCTCCTTTACAACCCTATGGGTTGGTCCGGATTTGGGTACGTTGATCCAGATTCAGATTTGAGTTTATAGTTTTGAGGTTAGTTTGGATTTGCATTGGGAATTCTTTTATAATACCCCTTACTTCAACCCGATCCGAATTCATCCACTTGATCAACTTGAATTGACACCCCTAATTAACGGTGACCTACATCAAATAGGGAGGGAAGAGATGGAGATCGTCACAGGAGTTATTGGAACGAGTTCAGAGCGCGATGAAGTGTAGTCCCAACCGACTATGTGGCTTGTTCGAGGAGAAAGAATTGAGCTTGGTTCGATGAGAATGGAGATGGGTTCATTGACGCGGCTGAGTTGGAGGAGTGCAGAAACATGATTTAAGTCTACGACCAGAACGAAGACGGAAAAATTGATTTTTCAGAGTTTGTTTTTTTCCTCCTCCTCGTCGTTCAATTCAAGGATACAAAAGTGTAAAAAAAATGAAAGAAAAAAAAAATGAAAATCATATTTGAGAAAAACACCATTTCATTTCCTCACCAAAAGTCAAACATTAAATGTTGGTCAAAATATGGACTTGCCTTTTCATATTTTGACCAAAGTTTAATGTTTGACTTTTGAATCCTGCTCAACAATGTCTTCGACGTGCTCGATGGAGTTTTCAGCTTGTCAGAGCTGAGTTTTATTGAAAATTTATTCATAGAACATGTCTTTGTGAAGAATCAGGTCAAAGTTTATTTTTCATTTAATTTGAAAACACAGAAATTATTAGTTGGCAAAATTTTTGCTATAGAGGTAAAGCACAACTTTCTTTTGGTGTGTCTATACACAAAGCGCTAGATAGTTGATAATTGAAGGCAACCAACAACTCAGAATTTTCATGGAAAGTAAATAATTTTTTTTAGTGCTGTTCTTAATGCTTTTTCTTTACATAAAACTATGTTTCCTTCATATTTCTGAATTATAGAGATATTCAGTTAAAAATAAACCTATCCTATCCAATCCAACCCAACCCAACCCAACCACTCAAAATCAAACTAATTATTTTTTTTACCAACCATTATTAAACTGGTACAGATCAAACTAATACAAAATCCATTAATTAGATCGGTGTGAGTACATGTGCCTCACAACAACACTATGAGAAATTTAAGCAAGGCTATAAGAAATTCAGGTGGCTAAAAAATATTAAAAAAAAAAATATCTACCTATAAATTTTTTGATCCATCCGTCCTTTATCCTACTAATGAATATACAAAGAACACCTCCAAGTAAACTGAATAACAATAACTAAATCTTATTTCACTAGATTAAATTGATCGTAAGAATTTTCTTATACAACTATATCCTCTCTTATATTATTATTTATATTTAAATAAATTTTATTTAGATCTCATATTTTTATTTAAAAAATAATATACATCCAGATTTTTTAATTGAAATATTTATTGATTATCTAAGAATATGTTCATAGTACCTTAAATGTGTCTTAAAATTTTTCTTTAATATATACAATATCGACTTTCTCTTTAATATTTTCATTTATTATCTTGTCTATTCTCATATATTTATGCATATATCTTAATATTCTCATCTTTACAACTTTCATATCCTTATTTTTTCAACTCTCATCTTCAACTTACGTACTCAAGTTATTATCCAACATTCAACTCTATATAACACTATATAACACGACAGATCTAAAAAAATTGAGTTGCTACTTATGAAAAATATTCGAAACTCTATAATTTAGATATGCAGCTTCAATGAAGTAAACACACTGTTATGTAAAAACAATCAAGAACACCAAAAATTTCATTTACTTCCAACGAAAATGTGAGCTGTTGATTCACTTCAATTATGAACTACCTGGTACTTAGTGTATAGAAACACTAAAAAAGTTGTGTTTTATAGCGCACTCGAAACACTGAAAACGCTGAAGTCGCTTGCATCAGTACAAAGCAAGTGAAAGACAAGTCGCGGGAGCTCTTCTACAACATGGGCATACGCTAATTCATGATCGATCATTTAACTGGTGCAGGTCGGCGACGAAAGAGCATCAGATAATGAGTGAATGATTAGAAATATCTAGGCGGCTGTCCGACATTTGGTGCAGCGCCAGCGGGACTTGGGTGCATTCCATATTGAGCCACCTGCTGTGAAGCCTGAAGATAACCAACTGAAGCTGCCGGGCGAGCAGATGAGGTCAGATACGGGGCACCAGGAGGAACAAAAGGCTGGCCCACTGGAACTGATGCTTGCATGCCGGCACTGCTAACAAAAGTCCCTGCTACTTGAGGGTTCGTTTGCCAACTACTGGGCGCGGTCGGTACAGAGGAAGCTTGAGTCGTAAGGATTCCGGTGTCGGTAATTGTGTAATCTCTGCTCTTGTCACTGTAGGCCTGGGGATACTAATACAGTTAATGCAGGACGCTAAGAATTCAAAACCAGTTACTGAAACATGGAAATACTTGCGTCAATTCGTTCAATATATTTGCTATCGTTCTCAATTCCCGGCATATTATTTATGATTTTATCTCTAAAACAGAAGAGAAGACCAAATAAGGGATAAGAGAATTTATCCAAGAAATTCCACATTTATACCTTTACATTGAGGTCGGTGTGACGAGAGTATGACAGATGAAGCTTGCAATAGCCGCCATCATAAATGCAATGCCCCTCGAGAGCCTCTTTGGCAACTGCTGCAGTCGTCATGTCTACCAACGGAAGAAAAGCAAAAAAGAAATCAAATCTTCTAGCAGCCACATCAATTAATCCTACTGTTAATATGCTCAATTAATGTGATCAGAAGCTTCAAACAGATTACCATAAACAAAAGATTGTAGAAACTGCTAGAACAATAGCTAACCGAAAAGATAATCTCCACCAATATCCATAAGCTGGGACAGTTATTGGTCAATGACCAAGTGAATTTATTGTTTTTTCTTTGGGTGAAAGATCAAGTGAATTTATTTTCCAAAACTATTGGTTAAACTGTGATAGGAGATTAAGTAACCAACAGTGCAAAGAAAACAGGTAGATAAAAATTTCAGCAGATGAAAAAGATTCTACAAAGAATTACACAATTTAAAATCTATCCATCCTTTGGCGGTACTCTTCCAGAAATGAAGCATCACGAAAGTGGGAAAATAATGTTGTAAGAGTTATTAATATCAAGAGCCACCTAATAGGACTTGACATGAAATCTTAAAAAAACCTACTTAGAAACATCCAAAGTGGTGACCTAATAACTCCAACACCCATTCCTCGAGCTAAACCATAAATATTATTTATGTCCAACTTATTACAAAAACCAGAAAAAGTGTTCATACAAAAGAGATATAATAAGTTAACTAGGAAAGTTTTTGACTGGATGATTATATGGTTAGAGAATAAGGGATTTTATTTCCTTTGAAAGATTTCAACTCAAACTAATTGAAATTAAATTAAATATTGTAGAAAAAATAATCTTATACCTAAAATGACTCAATCAAACATTGAATAAATGGGTAGTGACAGTAGGTGCAGCAAAAGGAAGATTGATGATCTCCCATTGTTTGCTCACATGCACAAGGAACTCAGGTTGCTTTGAATGGAGAGACGAGGAACAATTTGTGCACAGAGGAAAGAGAGGAAGGGGCAGTGGAGACTGTACCGAGTAGGAGTTGATGCTGGTTGATGATGCTATTAATGACTTTGACATTGATTCATGAAGCCTTCTCCCACAGCAAGCAGGAATCAAGGACGAAGATCACTGAGAGAGGGTGAGGATGTGCAAACCTTAAGGGAAGAAATATGGCGGGTTCACTATCACAATGTAATCAGCAACCTGAAATGCTAATCTTGAGAGAGGAGTTCTAGCTCTAATAAATGATCTATTACATGGTATGCAGAAATCTAACATAATGGAACGATAAAATTTGGACAGCTGACCTCAAATAGTTGGGGCAAACACAGTTCAGTGATAATGATAATAGACTCAACATAAAACTCTAAACTTGAACATCCAATGCAATCCACTATACATATCTGTTCCAAAATTCCCAACATCTGATTCTATAAGAAAATAGAGGTTGGATTTGTTTCAACTTCTATATGATGGGGAGTCTAGTTAAATGAACAGGGGCAAGAGGGTGAAGGAATGGAGAGCTAAGTGGACATTAAGAACTTTATCACTCAACTAGGCACATCATAAGATGCACATCCTCAATCAACCAGTGGAATGAATAGAAAAATGATGTCGATACTAAAGGAAATAATAGAAATGAGCAAAAAATATCATAAGCAAAAAGAGTTGACCTGGGTACTGGATTAAAGCTTGAGTTCCACCATTCTTCTCAAATATTGCAATTTTATGTACAGTTCCAAATGCTGAGAACACCTAAATCAATAAAAGTTTTGCTAAGAACAACAATTTAAGTTATTGTATAACTCATGAGCATAGAAGAAATATCTCACTGTGTGAAGAACATCAACTGTGACAGCATATTGCATATTCTCTATGGACGCAAGTAGCACATTGCTCTCATGTTCCTTTATTTTTCCATCAGGACCAATTGTAGGCTGAAGATAGATCCCTTGCTGTCAATAAAATTAACTAGAACAATAAAACAAAGATTTTGCAATGAGAAAACAAACCTGTAAAGTACCATCGATCGCCGAAGGATTGACAGGAAGGTAAGGATTAGTGTAATCTCTGCATGACATCAGACATCAATTACCATAGTAAATACTCAATTCAGCAAGTGAAAAAAATAATTACAACAAATAATATTAAGATAATAAGAACTAAATGTATGGAAAACTGATACCCTTCTGAAAATTAGTAATCAAGATTTTAAGAATTCATTTTGTAATTCTAATGTTGCACAAAGAGTATGATTGTGATTAATCTTACTATTTTATTAAGAATCTAGACCCTTTAATAACTAATTTTGGTGAAGTCCAAAATTAAATTACGTTAATATCTTTTTTTCACAATGAAAAATAATTTTAAGGCTTATTAGTATTTTTCTATTGTTTTATATAAAAAAAATATACACTATCATGGTTCTCTTTAGTCCCACATCTTAGGATTGGCAACACCGCGAGCGAAAAAAACTTCTAGAAATACCTTGGGTCGGCAATGTTAAAAAGCATGCCTTCTCGGCCTTTTGGTTAAGATCAAGTGCAGTATCTGTTCTTATTAGTTTAATATCTGATATAAAAAACTAAATTAAATTTTTTTATGAGAGGGTCTGTTACAGTAGCTTGCTGTTGGGGTTCTCAAGCGTCGCCCTTGCATTGCACTACTATACGGGCCTAGCGTACCATTACCAAGTCTAATTTATGAGTCTGGGTACTAATTTACGCATATTCATGCATTATATTACACATGCAATGTGTCTGCGAGATGACTAGTTGTGATAAGGCAACAGCTAGAAATTGCAAATTAATTACCAAGCATTACCAATTCCTGACAAAAGTAAAAAATTATACGCACCCATTTTACCCCTATTTTTGTCATTATTTAATATCAAATATAAATTTGCCTTACAGATAGCCTAATACTAGTGTAGCATTACCAATTATATTAGTGTAACAATATACTATTAATTTTTAGTATAATGATAATTAAATTATTGTATGTCTTATTTAATTATTAGCAATTATTATTGGAATAATTACTATCAACTATTAGTAAAACATGTCAATATAAAGGAATTAATGGATTAGGTGAATTCAAGCCAAAAATTTCCAGTAAATGTTTGATTTTGTAGATACCAACCTGTTTATTATTTTTTTTTTGTTCAGTAATTACCTTTATTTATACATCCTTGCTCACTAATTATATTGTGTAATATATTATTGTTTATTAAAATTGATGATGAAAAGGATGTTGACTACTGAGAATAAGCAGAGGCATGCAGTGGGAGTTGCTCCATAGATTAGAGTTGCTTTTGAGGGGGTGCAAGGTTCCGGGCTGTGCAAGGATTGAGTCTACTCTATTTTATCAGTACCATTAATATTCTATTAACTATTAATTTGATAATGAATTCTATTGGCTCAAGATTGAAGAAGCTTCCTCCTCACAAGCAAAGCATTTGTCTTCTCTCAATTGAAGCCAAAGCATCTTCCAATTCTTCCAATTCGTCGCTCCTCTTATGAGTGAAATCAGAGTGTCTTCCTCCTCAATATTCTCTTCCAACACTTTCTCTTGAGTTAGTGACCATGAGGCTCTAGCACAGGGTTGGTGACCTATTTGCTAAAACTATGCGAGGTAGAAACTTATTAATTCAATAGAGGGGAAAATATTAGATTAATAGAGTGAAATTAGTTGAAAATATCAAGGTTGGTGACTTATTCACTAAATAGATACAACTGCAAAAATATTTGAGCAAGAAACTTGAATACAGAAAAGCTCAAGGCTAAAATAGAATTTTAAACCAACAACCGAGAAGTGTGGATTGCATGTACAGACCTGCTGCGGTGAGACTGAAACTTGATATTCAAATCTGTATGAGCTGAAAAAGTAATTCGAAGGTGGCAAGATGTAATATGCTCTGGAAGTAGGTACCTGAAAATCATACATACAATCAGTGAGAGGATAAAACATTGATTATTCCCAACGAAAACTGAGATAAAGCCCACTTTGGGATGCTTCTTCCATCCAATGAATTTCTAGCTTCTGAAGCAGTTGCTGCATCAGTGTACTGGATCAAAGCCTAGAAAAGATATGCAGGCAACTAAATTGAGTTCCATTCCTAAACTGATAATTCAAAAAAGTTGGCATATAAGAAACCTGAAAACCAGCTGCCTTCTCAAACGTGGCAATTTTGTGGACAAAACCAAAAGCAGAAAAAACCTAAAAAACAGGGAGAAGGGTTAGTACTGTTAGAAGTAAAAAGTAATCAATCTCTAACAACAAATAACTTAAGATCATAAAAAGAACAATAATGTGATTGCATTGATGTGCAGAATTACACCTGTAAGACTACGTAAATAATGTAAGCAAACTTTTCCTTCATAATATGTACATGATGGATAGGTTACAACTCACAGAATTATCCTCCTTTAGCAAAAAACTAAACAGATACGTTGCTAGAAAAATAATTAGGATATCCGACTATCAATTAGAGGAGTCATAGAAAAAGTTGTGAATAGGAAATTAAGATCCTAGAGAAGGGGAGTATAACCTCCAAAAACGGCTTCATACAAGTTGAGTATAACCTACAACTTAAGGATGGTGAAAAAAAAATAGTTAGCAATGACATTCATTCAACAGTAAGATTCAGAATCTCACAACAGAATAGGCAAAAGGTGAGAGAGCAAAACAAACATGGTATGTCTCCGAAAGCAGATGCTGATAACGAGATATACTCCGTGTTAACATGGACCTGATAACCCATTCAGAGTATGTTACTAAAAGTCAAAGAATTTAAACAAGACTAATTTGATATACAGGTATTACATCAGAATTCCATTGCAACCTCTCAACTTTAGGACAATTTGCATTGTCACAAATACTTAAAGCAAGAATGGTTCATGTTAATGTAATAAAAAAATTGTATAAATGAGTGGTTTTGTTAAACAACTCACCAAATGAATAACGTCTATACTGACATCACCAGCTTCAACTCCCTCTATGGTTACGAGCAAAACATTTCCAGCAACCTCTCCAGTGGACTTATTGTTCACAATTTCTTGCCTGTTCGAATATTGGAGGTAAACTGTTTTGCCACGAACTTGTGCAGGTTCAGATGAAGAGGCGTAATATGAAATCATAGAGATAGCCTGATTAAGGTCCACCTGTAGGTATCAAAACTGAGTTTGGATTATTCTGTTTCAAAGATTTAAAAAATCAACAAAGAATGTTATCCAACATTGGCAAACAAGTTCTCAGAGACGAACAAACAAAAATGAACTATTTAAAGCTTCCTACAAATAGCTGGAAAGAACGAGAGATTTAGATCCCAATTTCCAGACACACATCTATGGACAGCACAATCCCTCCATAGCATTCTCAAATGACAATCAAGGAAGAAAACTTCCAGCTAGAGCTGACCAAAGAGTGGCCCAGCCTAACCTGGGCCATTTTCAGATCGATGGGCTATCAGAGCTATATTAGGCTGTACTTGGCTAGCCCAGGCCTAACCCAACACTTTTTTACCAAATTTCCCAATGGTACCCTTATCTTCTATTTAAAAATTAAATAATACAAGCATTTTGGTCATTTTATTATTAAAATAAGCAAATAATTCAAAAAAACTCAAAAACAAATATTAAAAATTTCTTAAAATCCTCTTTAAATACCTCCACTCCACCCCTCATCCATCAAATCTTCATAACTTCTCTTATTCTCTCATTCTCCAATATCCCCCACCTTAAATCTCATTTTCATTTTTCATCATTCAATCTCATCTCTCACTCACTCTCACTCTCAGCTCTCAATTCTCAAATTACTAATCTGCTAATTAGTTGGCGCAAAGTTGACATCGTCAACAAGGACATAGAAATATCACCTAAAATATGATGGCGAAGCACAATAAAAAATTACAAATTTTAATAACCTTCTCTTCCCTATCCCAAGCACAATGCATTCCGACTTCCATAAACTTTCTCACTCAATTACAAATTTTAAGAAACTAAGCCTTAAAAACAATAAAAATGCAATGTAGAGCCTGGGAGATACTACAATAAGACTGCACAATCAAAAATGGCAAAGTCTAAAAAAGGCAAATCATAATCTTCATAGATAGAATGCAAAAGAATAAGATGGTCAGAAGGTGAAGAATCATGAGGTGCACTGTTATCAGTAATCATGGTTCAGACAAAAACATAATACCTACAGGAGCAAGCACATAACAACAACTCATCAACCATGCTAATAGAAACTCGGTCGTCTCAGGCTATTTGATTTAATTTGATTTGATTCACACAGATGGTTGATAAAAATTATAATCCACAAAAATGCCTAATTAAAAAAAGAGAATCTAAAGACAGGTAGCAAAGAGAATCTAAAGACAAGTGGATTGAAGTGTCTAGCAAAAGTCATTTTGAAAGCAGTTACTGGGTCTCAATAGTTGCAATTTAATCCAATATTTGTTAAATCTTATACAAGAGGCTGAAACGGCAGACAAAAAGAATTTTGCTAAGACATAGAAGTCTCCGGCAGTATTTCACAGGCATAGAACTGAATCCATATTGTAAGAGACTCAGCAAACAGCTGAAACAATCTTTCCATTGCAGTACCTTGACTTATGGAAGTATAAGAATGTGTTAATGCTATAAGTTTTACATGGATAAATAGCATAAATTATTTGAGGTACTTCTTGAGCAGACCCATTATGCCAGAATTCTCTAACCAAGAAAAAATACATAGAATTGCAAAATGCAGGGAATTCATGAAAACAAAAGATGCAACGATCTCAAAGTGGTAGATCACCATAATCAGCAGGGTACCACCAAGCTCTGGTGCGGAAAATTTTAATAATTTTCCTACAATCCTCTGACAGGTTGTTGAAAACAGTGATTCTCCGATGGAACTCGACGAATTCAGGCATCAAAAACAGATTTTTCATCTTCCTGACAGATCTAAAGTACGTTCTTCAAAATGGAAAATCCAAACGGATAAATCGCACAACCATCTTAGAAGAAAGATGCACGGGAGTATAATATATCAGAAAAAAAAAAACTTACAAATTCGACAAAAGACTGGTTGCGGTTGGCCCCCACGTTACATTTTGTGTTGACGATTTTTCCGAACGGCTTGCAGAGTTCGATCAGCTCCTCCTCCGTGCATTCCCATGGTAGGTTTCGGATGTGAAGCACCTTCGACGGCGTCTGCGTGTACCGGAACTGCTGCTGCCCCGAAGAAGAAGACATCTACGGGTCCCGATCCCAATCTACGACGATCAACTTAACGAGCTGAGACGATAAAGATCGAATCTGGAAAATTGGTTTGATGAGATCAAATCCAGTAATTTGGGGGAAAGAAAGATCGAAGGGCTCTGGATTCGACTCGGAGATAGATAGGGATTTAAAACTTGAATACAAACGTGCCTAAATTCCATTTCCCCCCAAATTTTAAAGATTTACTCAATTAACCACCTAAAGCTTTTCAAATATCTAAAGCATACACCCTACTTTTTAAAATAATAAATCTTAGTATCACAGTTCTTTTTAGAACTACATTTTAAAATTAGTAACATTGTGAATAGAAAATTTTCTATAAATATTTTAGGTCGGCAACGTTATAAAGTATATCTTTCTCGACTTTTTTAGCTAAGATAAAATATAATATTAAATTAATTTTTTAGGAGGGAGAGTTTATTACAGTAGTTTATTGCTGGGCTAATTACTCCTTCCTCCTTACTCTACCTCTACCAACTAGTTACTCCTCCCTCCTTACTCTACCTCTACCAATTGTAGCATCCCTAAATCTATATTTGAATAATTAATGCCATTTTTTCATTTTTTTTAAAAAAATTATAAATAATTAATCTTCTAGTAGAAACAACTAAATAAATGCAGAAATATAAACTAGAATGCCTTTGGATCGTACTGCTAGCATTTCGAGCCTGCTCAATTATCAAGGTCTCCAATATCATCTGTATCACATTCTGCACCGATTAGATCTAATGAGTCCAAAGACTCAACATGTTCGAACTACACTTGCATGACATAAAATATAAAATAGATCACATGACTAACGAGTTTAATATAAATGTTGCATGACATAAACATAAAGTAACAGATTTAACATAAATGTGTTATGGCATAAACATAAAATAAATCGTATTACTAACGGATTTAACATAAATATAGCATGTCATAAACATAAAGTAAATCATATTACTATCGGATTTAACATAAATGCGACATGACATAAACATAAAGTAAATCATTACTTACGGGTTTAACATAAATGTTGTATGACCTAAACATAAAGTAAATCATATTACTAATGAGTTTAACATAAATATGACATGATATAAACATAAAACAAATTGTATTACTAACAAGTTTAATAAAAATGTGGCATGACATAAATCAAATCATATTACTAACGGGTTTAACATAGATGTTGCATGACATAAACATAAAGTAAATCATATTACTAACATATTTAACATAAATACGACATAACATAAACATAAAAAAACTTGTATTACTAACGAGTTTAACATAAATACGTCATGGCATAAATATAAAACAAATCATATTACTATTGAGTTTAATATAAATGCGGTATGACATAAATATAAATATCTTAATAGAGTTCAGTTCAATGAAAGTGACCTCATAACATAACCGTTTGATTAAACATTTACCCTAACACTAGTTTGGTAGGAATCCAAGCCTTGGAATAAAATCACTACCCATACATAGTTTGGCAAGCTCATTGGTTCATAACTCAACCCATACATAATTTGATCAACTCTACAGGCTTAGGTCCCCGATTCATAACAACTCATCCATAATTTGGTAAGTTCCTTGGGCTTAGGTCCCTGGTTCATACCCTACCTATACGTAAGCATAGTTTGGCCACAGTCAAATCGCATTCCTCAGAAACATTTCTTAGCCCTGTACATATGTGCATATAAACTTTTCATAAATTCATAGCATACATAATCATTAAAACATGGTCGAGATCCAAAATGTTGGCCACGACCGCCAAGTACTTAAACAACTTAAAAAGTTCAATGTATAAATGCTCTTTGAACATGGTATTTATATACTATATGGCCTAGATAATGCATCAAGAAAAGTACTTAAACAACATAAAAAAGATCAATGCATAAGTATTTTTTATGCATGGTATTTACACCCTAAATGTTCTAGATAACGCATCAAGAAACAGGTACATACGCAACATAAAAAAATCAATGCATAAGCATTCTTTAAGCATGATATTTACACCCTACATATTCTGGATAATGCATTAAGACAATAAACAAAAAGATTCTAAACGACTGTAGAATCCACTTGGGATGCGAGAGAATTAGGGGTATGATCGGGGCATGACTTTTCCTTCGATTTTTCACCACAAAAACCCACGACTTCTTTGTCCTCTAGGGTAGGGGAAGGTAGTTTCTCTCTCCTATAGGGTAGGGATGACAACTCTCTTTTCCCCTAGGTCTTATTTGTTGGTTACTAAAAGAATAGGTCTAATATTTAAATGATTTATTGCCAAGTTTGTTTATTTACAGCTCAGAGAGTATGTCCAATGATTTAATATCAAATATATTAAATCCTATACGTGTAATTAATAAACACTTATTTATTAATAAAGACTATGTCCAATAATTAAATGATTTATTACCAAATTTATTTATTTATGGCCCAAAGACTAGGTCTAATGATTTAATACCAAATATATTAAATCCTATACGATATATTAAATCTTATATATTAAATCTTATACGTGCAATTAATAAATACTTATCAAACACCTATTAATAAATAGTAGGTCCAATAATTAAATAATTTATTACCAAGTTTATTTATTTATGACTCAGAGACTAGGTCTAATGATTTCCTACCAAATATATTAAATCCTATAAGTGCAATTAATAAAGACTTATTAAACACCTATTAATAAAAACTAGGTCCAATAATTAAATGATTTAATACCAATGTATTAATTCCTATACGTGCAATTATTAACCATAATAGGAGTGTTTTCCGTAAGCATATTTTGAGATTTAGATTAAATATTTTAACTTATTTTAATTATGCATTGAGGTTTTGCTTGAACTAGATTTGGACATTACAATCCCCCCCGGCCTCGCAAATAAAGTTTCGTCCTCGAAATTAAAACTTACCAAACAAGTCTGGGAAGTGACTTTTCATGTCCTTCTCTGTCTCTCAAGTAGCTTCCTCCTCAGAGTGATTGAGTCAGTTGACCTTAATCATTTTTATCACCCTGTTCCGCAGTTTTCTTTTTTATCTGTCTGAAATCTGTGTAGACTTTTTAGGGTTAAATTAAGTACTTAATTTCATTTTTTTCATGATTCATTTTTCTAGCCCCTTAATCTATTTAGTCCTTATTTATCTCTTTTCTTGTCTCAAATATATATATATATATATATATATATATTTCAATTTGTTGGTATATGTTCTTATTAGAGATGTATTTTTTGCTTTCCATATTTGCTTTGCAATCATTATCATTATCTATTTGAGGTTTGTGAAAGTTTGCTAAAATTTAAATTTATCTTGTCTATATGGTGAATGTTATTGTTTGTTGCTAATGGACATTTAATTTGAAATTTCAATGCAATCTATTGTGGAGACTCTATACCTGATTTATCTTACCTTATATTTGATACAAAACTAAAGTTGTACAGTGCTGCTTTTCAACAAAAGCATACATGGTTATCTTCATTTATCTAATGTTTCTTGCTATTTATCATTGTAGGTAGATATGCCCCAGAAGAACTACTCACTTGGCCAAATAATTTAGTATGACATGAAATAGATTCTTGCCCTTTTTCTTATGGAAGCAATGGCACATCATCTTTACCATCCATCATTCATGAAATTATAAAGATCTAAAATTAAACAAAGATATTAAGTAACAGTTAAGAATGTTGTACTTATTAGTAAATAACTAATTGCATTGAGAGCTAGCTCTAACTTACTCATAAAATATAAAGAAAAGATAAAAATTGCCTTGAAGCACAAATATTACAATGATATAATTTCTGATAAGATTCTGGTTGAATACTATGTTAACTTCCATTTGATTGAAGAGAAACAATTTTGGCTAGAGATCCTATTTCTACATTTCATTTGATTTTCATCAATCATCTCCTCAATCTTTGAACTACATTATCATCTAAATCTCTAAAGATATCACTTTCGGTTAAAAAAAAGTGCCTTTAATAAAGCTGAAGGAGTTGATATTAGGTTTTTATATGATTTAAGATGTTTAAATCAAGCAGTTTCACTTACCCTAAAGATTAAGCTCTCTCTAATTTTGCAAATTGTTGCTCATTAAGAGTCACTAAATGAGGTAGCAATAGTTATAGGTTTTTTTTATAGCATAGTTTATTTTATTGATTGATTACTCTTTGATTATTTTACAAAGTGGACCTTCTAGTTACTTCTACATCTAATGAGTGAGCAACATTCCAACTAATATTCCATTGAGCAATAACTGTCTTCCATTTAAGCAATAACTTAGTTCAAGCATTTACATCAAAATCCTATTGAAATGAGGGAATTCAATCAAATATTGTTAGAGTTACCATTTTATATGGAATATTTAATGACATTGTTGCTAACTAAAATACTTTTGGTAAGTTCAATAGGACTCACTTCAATACATTCTCTTTGTTTGCTAGATGCATAGATGTCAAAATTTTGTGCTTTATGTTGGACCCCGTGGTTGTTTTGATGTGATCAACCAAGTTAGGTTAGGTCATGTTTGGTTTTAATCCCTATGTCTAAGTGTGCAGAAGCTTAGGTGCGCAGGAAGTCGAGTGAAAGACGCAACTAGCGAGAAGGACAGCACGGAAAGGAGCCGACGGGTTCGGTGCGTCCGAAAGACGAAAGAGCTGTGGAAGAGTACACCGATGGACGAGAAGAATGTGCATGATGTTCGAGGGACGAGAAGTCGGGTCGGAAGCCTGCTCGAGGAGAAGGCTGGAAATTGGGTTCGGGTGAGCCCTATTTCGGTTGGCCGCAATCACCCAAGTAATCAGAACTTCGGAAGCTGAAAAGGAGAGGAAGATAAGCTGGAAAAA
>JBBMJZ010413116.1:6622818-6636214 GCA_037833815.1 Zingiber zerumbet | reverse complement strand
TGACCAAGCCTTAGATGCCAAAGATATGTTTGGTTCATTTCCGAAGGTTGCTTTCTCTTATTAGAATTAGAAGATGTGTTATTAATTTGCATTTGTTGTATCGTGTGAGTTATTGGATTTAGAGTATACAAATTGCCAACCAACGTACTAGAACAGATAACTACTCTTTTTTTCTTAACAACTACTTTATCATCCAAAGAAACAGAATATCCATGTGAATTAGTGAATATATCTCAGTGACTTAGTGAATATATCTGCTAGTTGATCATGTGAATTGACAAAACTAGTAGATATTTCTCCTGATATGACTTTCTCTCTAACAAAGTGACCGTCAACTTCAATATGCTTTGTCCTCTCATGAAAAACTGGGTTTGAGGCAATATGCATGGTAGCTTGGTTGTCACATATAAGTGACATTTGTGTAACCTCCCCAAACCTGAGTTCTTGAAGCAATTATTTTAGCCATATAAGCTCTTGACTAGTAATGACCATAGCCCGATAGTTTGCCTCTGCACTGGATCTTACCATAAAATTCTGCTTTTTTGCTTTTCCAAGAAACAAGGTTACCTCCGACAAATATACAAAACCCAGAAGTGGTGAGAGAAGAAAAAATAGAGATTTATTACCAGTGATATGATCAGTAACCCTAGAATCAAGAACCCAAGGACCTGAAGAGCGAGATATGCCAACAAAGGAATTACCAGCGTGTGCAATAGCAGTAGTGGAATCAGAAGCCTAACGATCCTCAAATCATTTCAGAAAGTTATTATAGGAAGGTTGTCGGGTCGGATCCAGTGGCGGTAGCGCAGCGGAAGCCAAAGAAGCAACAAAACTCTGAACGACCTGAGCAGCGCGAGGAGGTCGACCATGTAGACTCCAACACTTATTAATCGTGTGCCCTGGTTGGTGACAGTAATCACACCAAGGACGTCCTTTGCCACCCTTACGAGGCGGAGGTCTGTTGTTGTTTCGAGAGACCAAAGCTGATGAGTCACTAGGAACGAAAGGAGGCAACGTCAATCTTCTGGTCTTAATTTTTTGCTGAAAGTTTTTTTTCTTTTCTTGTTGATTTATTTTTTTACAAAATATTAACAAAAATCGTATTTTGAATGTTAAAAATACCTTTTAGACTTATTTTTTGTAATT
Source organism: Zingiber zerumbet (assembly GCA_037833815.1). Classification (NCBI taxonomy): domain Eukaryota; kingdom Viridiplantae; phylum Streptophyta; class Magnoliopsida; order Zingiberales; family Zingiberaceae; genus Zingiber; species Zingiber zerumbet. The sequence continues at coordinate 6,635,068 of JBBMJZ010413116.1, read as the reverse complement.
TTTTATTTTTCTGTTTGAATTAATAGAAATTATTTTGTGAAAAGCAAATTTTGAATTTCATGAACCCAATGAAAAGTTCACAATTTTTATTTCATATTTTTCCTAATTTTTTTTATGTGATCAAAGGGGGAGAAATAAGTAGAAGTTAAGGGGGTGTTAGGATAATTCTCATAATTTATATTCTTGTGTCTAATTTGCAAATTAACTTGTTTAATTCATTGGGTTGGGTCCGGGTGAGTCTAATTCCGGATGGACGAAATCACTCAAGCGATCGGAGCAGCGGAAGATCAAACAGAGAGAGCTGTGGAGCTGCTGGAGGCGCCTCCAATGATGCTGGAGGTGCCCTCGCGCCTTTCTGGCAGAAGGCGCCTTCAACCCGTTGAAGGCGCCTTCGCACCTTTTTAGAACGCCTTAGACTGAGCAAACAGTAATTGTTAGCGAAGATAGAGTTTTATCTTTGCACGGATAACACTTGCCACTCTGGAGGCACCTTCCAGCCTATTGAAGGTGCCTTCAACCCTCAAATAAGATTTTCCAGGAGTTATAAAAAGGCCCTTGTAACAACAACTTATGAATTAACTTTTCTAGTCATTTCTGAGCTATCAACGTGTATAAAAGGCTTCTCCGCCATCAACGAAGGAGTTTCTTAGTGAGCTTTTCAACGTTTTGGATTAACTACTTAGGTTGTAATCAAGTAAAACTCTGGCCTTTTACCTTATCCTTTAAGTTGTTTCATTAATGCTCATTGTCTATATGCTTGCTTAATTTAATTGTGCATTTTTGCTAAGCAAAGCAAGAGAAGAGATTCATTTTAGCTTTGATCGTAGTCAATTCACCCCCCTTTCGCCTGCCTCGCTGCGCCAACACACCGAACCTTCCTTTTATCTAGTGAAATGCTTGATGGTTATTGAATGTTTTGCAACAATTGTTAATTGTATAAATTTAAAATCTATATTGTTATTATTATTGCATATAATTAAATAGTCTTAATTACAATTTTATTGCAAAGACATCTATCCTAAGAACTTGCATTTACAATGGTAATGAAGATTGATCTTCAATTACCATTTTATTAGCTAAAATAACTTGAAAAGCAATCACATCAAATAAACAAAGTAGCATGGCAGAAATAATTTAACTAGCACAAATTTGATTAAGTAAGACAATATAGCATGAACATGCAAGAATAGTTTAGCAATGTATCAACCAAAGAATAAATCGACACACAATACAATTAAAATTAAGTAATTATTATTTCTTAATTTTTTCTTTCTAGAAAGCCTTTGGAAAGGTGGAGAAATCTTACCTAAAAAGAATCTAAAAATTAAGCTAAAATTAAACAGATATGGCAGCACAAGAAATAATGAGAAGTTACGCTAGGTGTTGCCAATTAGAATTGAAGAGCAAGGTTGCAGCGTGTCGCAGCACAGAGAGCACGAGAGTACTAGTGCACGAGACACAAAATGAATTGGTGAATGCATGATATGAAAGCTTTGCCTTGAGACCCTTTACACAACCCTCTTTTGTTGCTGACGTGGCATCCTCCGATCAATTGGAACCTCTCGGTCACGCAACGTCTATCCAGTAGATAACGTCATCTATGTTCTCCGGTCGATTGGAAGCCCTCTTGTTGCCCGGAGAAGGGTCAAACTTGATCTTGAGCCGATTCGGTTGGATCGCTGGATAACATCTTCTATCGGTTGCTTGGAAGCAGTTCCGATCGCTCATACGCTCCGGTCGTCTCGACACAACTATGGTCGCCTGGACCCTCTGACTTCGCGCGCCAAGAGTTATCACTAGTCAATTGCCCGGACTCCCTCTAGTCGCCTGGAACCGTTAAACTTCGCTTCCTTGTAATGGTTATGTGTAATGAGTATGATGCAGTATTTAAAGTTACTCGCATGTTCAACTCTTAGTTAACCCATCTCGACTGAGTTGCCAAGCTATAAGTCTCAGCTGATTACACTTGGACTTGTTTGCCAAGTTTAAGCTCCTAGCTTATTCCACTTGGATTTGTCTGCCAAGCTTCAGCTTCTAGCTTACTCCACTTGGACTTGGTTTGTCAAGCTTCAGCTGCTGGTTTACTCCATTTGGACTTGTTTGCCAAGTTTCAGCTTACTCCACTTGGACTTGTCTGCCAAGTCTTCAGCTCTAGATGACTCCACTTGGACTTGATTCACCTAGTTCCCAATTAGGACTTTCTTGTTTAGTTCCCAATCAAGACTTAGCTGTTGCTTGGTTCTCAATTAGGACTTCAAATGCCTAGCTATACTAGGACTTAGTTATTACTTAGTTCCCAATCAAGACTTCTACCACCTCGCTAGGACTTCTCCGCCTAGCCTCGTTAGGACTTTTCCTCTTGTCAAGGAACTTTGCACCTGCACACTTGACAACATTTCATCAGAACTCAAAGCATATTTACTTTAAACTTAACCATACATTAAAACATAGGTTTGATGTTGTGCTCCTAGCTCCAATGACATTTGCCTCCTTATCATTATGACGCAGAAACTTGAGAAATTGAGTTATTACATTCATAGAAAATAAAACCATAATTCAATTTAACAATCAATCACTGTTACTTCCTTGATACTAGAATAACTCTACCTATCTTGGTGTCAGTGTGGCGTTCAGATCATAGAAGTGTTAATATGCTTAACTCCTTGTGTACCAACTTCAAAGTTACTTTGCATGATTCATATTTGTTAATGTAGATTTTTTTCTTAGTTCCGTTCATTACCTTTACTAACCTTGGCCTTTTTTTCTTTTCTTCTAAATGGTTTCACTCTATGCCTACAAATACAATGCTGCAGCACTGAGAAGCCCATCTGGAAATCAGTGAGTGTATTGATGATTGATTTTGTTCTCACCATCATTATTTTGGCTAGATATTCCTTTGATGTTCACAATAGTGTATTTTGATGTTTTCATTTTTATTCATTTGTTAAAATGAATTAGATATCTTGTGCAATCATGCATGAAGATATGCCTAATCTCCTTAGCACATCTTCTAGAAATAAAAAAATTCAGTACCCAGAAGCACTCTGCAATATACCATTTTCATACACATTCCATATGTTAATATCTTGGTTGGATAATATCTTTTGCTGCATAAATCCATAGTTTCATGAATGCAGGACCTTTGAAAATTGTTTTACAATTTAGAGAATAGAGAGCATTTTTGTGGCAGAAACTGGATTGTGTATCAATCCTACATAATGCTAACCATGGAAAAGAGAATCATAAATAAAATGCACACTTTTTTTAACCTTTCATTCCAGTTTGTTATTTAATATTTTAATGAAAAATTGAGAGAAATGCCATTTTATTATGTGACACGGTGGATGGTGATTATTTTCTTGTTGCTAGTTCTCCTGAAGGATTGGGCTTATTTAGATCAGGACCTTTGAAAATTGTTTTACAATCTAGAGAGAATAGAGAGCATTTTTGTGGCAGAAATTGGATTGTGTATAAATCCTATGTAATGCTAACCATGGAAAAGAGAGTCATAAATAAAATGCACACTTTTTTAACCTTTCATTCCAGTATTTAATATTTTAATGAAAGATTGAGAGAAATGCCATTTTATTATGTGACACGATGGATGGTGATTATTTTCTTGTTGCTAGTTCTACTGAAGGATTGGGCTTATTTAGATTAAGGACTTTGTTTCATGGTGCCAAATATTGTTTCATACATGATTCAAAATAAATTTTGAAGATTGCACTTCTTTTTCTGCTATCATAGTTTTTTTGTACCCTTGTATAATCGTCTTCTAATTTGTAGAAAATGAATTCATTTTCTACTTTTTAGTTTCTTTTTTTTTTTCAAAGTAAAAAAATAAACTGAAATTGGAAATAAAATTTAAAAATATCTATCATCATTTTTCCCAATACCATTGTATTAATAATTTTTTTATACGGATAACAATCTTGCCCAAAAATAAGATAAAAGTTATTATAGAAATTTAAGGAAAAAAAATCAAGATAGCAATTATTCATAACCTGAACAATGATTTTCTACCCGATAGAAGTTTGCATTTCTTCATCGTAACATTTTCTGATTCTGGAACATTCTCCTTTTGTTAATTTCAAAAGTAATCATTTATTATTATTATTTTTAAAAATTAAAATGCAGGTCATGGTATCTCATATTTTCTTTTGTTCTTATATTCATTCTAGGAAAAAAAGGTTCCGCTGGAAAGGGATGGACCTCATGTAGCTCGTATATCTGTTTTTGAGGTATCTTGTACTTGGAACATTAATAGTGTTTCTTTTCTGTTCTTCTGTGGTTTAGCAATTTGTCTAATAGTATATTACTTCATATTAGTTGGTTGTTTGGTTTGATTTTCTAAGAGCTTTTGTTCGTATATGCATTTTCATTTTTTGGAGAATGAAATAATAATTCTTAAGTTTATCTCTTTCTAGTCTCCGGGAGTGCTTCCCATTTGCTATTTAACTTTTGTTCTGAAAATGGATATTCCTTTGATAGATTCAATTGCTTTGATAAGTTTAATATGTGAACCAACTTAAATTATTAGGTAGTTACCCTGATATGATTGTTGACATGGATACACACGAAGGTTAGCAGTTTAATATAATATGGCTGAGAAATATGATATATATAATATAATATTTAAAAGCTAATTTACTATCATTTTTAAAATAAATCTCATCTGCAATAAAAATCAGAATTTACCATCCATCTAACATTAGTCCAACCCAATTATCCAAAATTATTTAAACCAACTAGTAAATAAAAATCCAACATTTAACTTAAAAAATATTTAATTCTCTCATGAAACCTCTCATAAAATCATAAATCAGAGTTTTATATTGAAATGCAAGGTCTTTGGGAGTGTATTTCCCAGCCCGGTCCAATCAAGAGTCAGAGCCTCCTACCTCAATCTCATCTTTCAAACCTAGTGAGTCTAATGACTCAACACATTCAAACCATGATACTAATACATAAATATATATTTACATGCATTTAAAAATACTTGTAAGAAAACTACATTTAACTTTAAAATCATTTGCATTTACATTCACATAAATCTTTAAAATACTTTAAACATCATATAACTTTTTCCTCATCATTAATCATAAACATTTTAGATGAAGTTTGTTCATTGAGAGTGACTCCTTTATCCTCTGTTCGGTTGATCAATCTAAAAAAAACCATGGTATCATGCGACAAAGTTTAGCGACCACTTTTTCGTCGCATCCCTTTGGCCTAAATATGGAAATCTGATATTGGACTTCTTCTAGGACCTTTTCCCATAAATGAGCTTCCTTTAAGGTCTTTTTCCTAGCAGTATTCCCATCAATCATTTGTAAGTTCACCGCTCGCATTTTCGACAGATTCCTCACACATCCTCTTTGTCACAGTCAAATCACATTCCTAAAAAAATAATTTTCCTTTCCTTTCTTTTTCTTTTAAAAAAATAAATGACCTTTTTCTCATTTTCATGAAATAAACATGTATCCGAAAATTTCATACATTTAACATAAAGCCTCGAAACTTATAAAACTTTTCATATAATTGTTCAAGCATTTATCATGGTTACTAGGGATACTGCCAGGACTTTTGTTTTTTTCTCTCAAACATAACTTTCTCATTTTACCCTTTATCATACCCATAAACTCCTAAATTTTACCATTTCAACTCTTTATCATAAACTTCGACTCGAGACCTTCCTAAACCACTTCTAAAAATTCCTTAAACATGTTGTCGAGCCTCTAGCAATGATAAAGTTGTTGCTTTGTGACAAAAAGGTCACGAGTTCGAATCCAGGAAACGACCTATTGTAAAAGGCAGGGTAAGACTGCGTACAATGGATCCTTCCCCGGGACCCCGCATGACGGGAGCTTCGTGCATCGGGCTGCCCTTTATATTGTCGAGCCTCTCAACTTATTCAACACGACTTAATGTCCCATGCAAACCCTAGGCCCGTTTTTGACCCTAATTGACTCAAACCTTAAAAACTTTCTTCCCAAGTTGAACCACGACTCAATTAGGTCCTTACAATCATCCTAGGACCCTCCTAGACTGCGACAGACCAACAACCAGCCTGCACATAGCCCATGTGCTGTTCTAGCTCTTTTTCCCTAAAATCGTGCGACCTAAGTGGAAAACAAACTCATAGCCGAGCCCAAGGTTTAAAATTTCGACCTGTGCCGAGGTTTTGATCTCAGACCAGAACGATACTTGTTTCGGTATCTTATCGTGCCGTGCCAATACAGTTTTTGTAATTTTTTATTTATATATAGTAATTATAAGATAAATATGTTTATGGTGTGTATAAAAATAAGTTGTATATTGATTTTGTATAAGTTTTCAATTATTGATTAACTTAATATTGTTAGAAAAATAATTAAATATAATTTTCATTAGATAAATTGATCTATCTTTAATAATAAGTATATAAATTAAAACAAAGATATATAATAATTATATAAATTAACTATTTATTGGTTTAAATAATTATTAATTAAATAATATATATTTTAAACAGTAAAAAAATATCAAGTAAAAAAATACAAAATAATAAAATATTATCAGAATATAAATCTAAGTTTATTATAGTTTTTTAAATTTTTTTTAGAATTTTTAAAGAAATTTTTAAATGAAATTTAAAATAATGCAAAATAATAAAAAATATTAGAATATGAATAGAATTATTATATTTTTTAAAATTTTAAATGAAATTTAAAATATAAAAAAAATAAAATTTTAGAATATTAATTAGTAAAATTTATTAAATTTATTTTAATTTTAAATATATTTTTTATATATTTTATCAGGATAATTTAATTAGGATTTATAAAAGTCTGTTCGAAATATCACACTTACCTGTGGAATTGTTTAAATTAATTAAATAAACAAAAATGAAAAGACAAAAACAAAAAAGAACCGACGCGAGGCGAGACGCGGGGGAGGACGAGGACACGTCTAACGACGCTAGAAGAGTCGCCGAAGGCGTCTTCGGACGCTTCTGTAGGTGTCGAGGGTGTCGCCGGAGGCGCCCCGCGACACCTTTGACGGTGCGGGAGGTGTCCTACGCCGAAGGCATTGCGGGACGCTTCTGACACCTCCGGAAGCGTCTCGACTCTTCCAACACCGCCGGAGGCGTCCCGTAACTCCTCCGGTGCTGCTTGTGACGACGTCGAGATGGGAATGCTTAGCTTCACTTTTCCTCCTATAAAAATCATGTTTTTCTCACTGTTATTTGCTACTATATTCTATGGCTACAATCCCTTTAAGAACCCTAGGTTTGATGGTGAGATTTTCAAAAATAATACCTAAGGAGGCTAGGGTTTTGAGTATTTAAACATAGGGTTAATTAAGTCCACTAACCTTAGTTAATTAGGCCCAATTATAGTCAAATAAATAAAACCTGCATAAAATGTTAATAATATTAAAGTTTTCGAAATTATTTGACTAGTCTACAAGAAGTCGCTTAATTTGTTGAAAATTGGTTCTTAAAATAAAATATGCATCCACTCGTAATTATATAGAAAATCTATAAATTTTTAGAAAATTTCATACTTAAATAAACATATTTTCAAGCCATTAAAATAAATATTTATTTAAATTATTTTAGCACATTTAAATTCTTCATGCATGCGGTTTACGTGGACTTTTTTTTAAAAAATTTTTTTGGGGCATTACAATTCTACCCCCCTTAAAATGAAATTCACCTAGTCTTGATAATTGAAAAGCTTAGACTCACTTATTCACTTTATACTTAATGTAATTAATTAAAATTTTGCACTCTATCACGCTTTTGCTAGTACATGTCTCCTAATTTCTTAAGCAGATTTCTTCTTCATATTTCGGATTAAATTCCCATTAGGATTCTATGTCAAAAGACATCTTCCATTAGTCCACTAGTGTTGATTGTCGATTTGTGGAGATTATCACTCCGTATGGGTTCATCTAAGGTAATTCTTCATGATGGTATTCTCAATAAGCTCTTCACTGCTAGATCATTAAGTATCAATTGAAGTACATCAACATTTTCTCAGTTGGCAAGTCTCTCAAAATATATTCAGTTTGTGTCATTATCGTACACAGATTCCAAATTTTAGAGACTCTAAGCATTTCTGGTGTTCTCTCTATGCAAACCAACATCTCATCCTATTCATGTCACTTTAGAAGAAAGGTCACTTTTATAAGTAAGGGTGTTGGTCGGAAAACTCCTACATCTTTATCACCTTTTTGTTCTCTATAGTCTATGGACAATTTTTTTTTTCAATGTACTATATGTGATTGCTATATGTAATTATTTGAACACCAACCCCAGCAACATTAAAGATCCTAGTCTTACGTCTAGGGTTGAGCTTGTTATTGCTACTCCTAGGAACTGCTACTTTTCTAGCTTCTTTTGATTTTGACCGCAACATTGCTTTTTGAAGGTACTCCACAAGTGCACTACTTCACATCCTTTTAATAGATATATCTCATATCTTTATTCCTCACTTGTCTATTTTTTCTTCATTTCTTCTTTAGCTTCATATTCTATCCCTAAGAATTTTTAGACACTATTTAATCCAAGATAACAATAGGCTATGACTGATAAGATGATATCTTTTTAATCTAATGGTACTTGAGCACCTGTTCCTCTTTGGCAAATACACAGTTGCGTGTGAGTGGGTATTCAATTTTAAGCCTCCCAATACATTGTCTATGATGACTAAGATTACTTCGATTTGCCCTTTTCTTACATTGACAACTATATCCTAGTGGTCATTACATTAACTAGACATTAAAAATGTTTTCCTTCACACTGATCTATATAAAGATTATATATCCAACCAATATCTCAGTTTGTTACTCAGGAAAGATAGCTTTTGGGTGTAATCTAAAGAAATGACTCCTTAGGGCATAATAAACTTAGCTTTGTTCTTCAGTTTGGGATGTTTTAAAATATATCAAAAAAATCTTAATATTTTATTATACCTATCACGCTAGGGCACATGTCCTTGTTTATTATCGATTTGGATGATATCATCATTGCTAGTGATGATTCTCCAAGAATCACATCACTAAAAGCTTACCTTCACTGTCAACTTCAAAGATCTTGGCAACCTGGCACACTTTCATAACAAAAAGATTGTTCAATTAGGGGGGAAAGATCTATGTTTCTCAATGTCTTAATGGAAGTATAAACTTGACTTGCTCAAGGAGGATGATATGTGAAGAGTAAAGCTGGTTGATATTCCCATAGATTCAATTGTTATATACTGATATCAGGATAAAAAAAATTATTATCAAGTCCAGAGAAATATAAGAGAACAGTTAGATGCTAAACCTCACCTTCATTAGGCTTAACATTTTATTTATTGTATGTCTAATTGGTGAATTCTTGAAACTTTGTATCATGATCATAGAGAAGTAAGAAGTCTATGACATTTCAAAAATGCTCTAAGAAGGATCTTTTAGACCATGATGATTGTCATGCCCCAGAAGAGTCCCTGCCAGAGGAAAATCCGGCAGTATCTCCCCTGTACCGGTGACAATCTAAATCACATATACATCCATAAGTACACATCAGCCCACACGGCTAGAATAAATATACAACTATGCATTTATATATAATAATCATCTCACACGGCTGTATTAAAAACACAACCACGCAGTTATATATATAACGGCTTAAACACAAATACAACACAAAAACAATGAAATATCCACGTGGCTAAACACCAATACAAAGCTAAATCAATAAAAAATATATAAAAAGAAATCAAGAGCGAGGTAAACCGTCTTCTGATATGACGTGGGGCCGGCAGACATGATACTCCAAGTGACACGACATATTTATGTGCTAACCTGAAAACAACAGGAAAAATAAGGGGTAGTGAGTTCAACAACTCAGCAGGTATCAAGCTGACATGCATACTAAAATATAACCAACAGTAATAATCATGCAGTACAGTCTCCTGGACAATAACTGAAAATGCAAAACTGAAAGACAAGAGAAACTGTACTTACCAGGCCCTTCTACCCAGATAAGAAGGGTGTCAAACTAAAAACATCATGTCTCTTATATGCATGTCAAACATATGCATCCACAAAAATACAACATCCAAAATGCAGCAATCACAAGTAATAGATGCAATCCATGCATATGATGCAAATGACATGGTCACCCCTAACGCCAGTCAGCCATCTCACACGCGATGGTGAGACCGAGTGGGTAGGGTTATAACAACTGTGCACTCTGCCATCACTACTCCTGAGTGACTGAGTGGATAGGATGCTGTCGGAGTACACCTATTCTCCTACCCCAAACAGAGTGAGGGAGTTCAATCATCTCCCTGAGTCAGTCCAGAGGAGGGATCCCTGTCTGCTGCCACGCTGTAGTCAACACTACACATGAGCGGACCAGCGGAGCCTGACAGAGCAAACTGCACACACCCTGCCTGATATACCACTAACCCATGAGTGGTTGTATGTGCAGATCATGTAACTGGCGATGTGCTTAACAACAATGGAGCCGACAATCGCTCAGCATGCAATCATGCAAAATGGTGCATGACACTAAACATGTAAATCCTGAAAATACCAACCTCCTCAAAATGTGTACCAAAAAGGAAACCAAATCCATAACAATGATCTAGGTACACATGCCTGAAAATAAACCTAGGTACACATGCCAAGTAATAAACCTAGGTACACCTGCCAGGTCATAAAACTTGGTACACATGCCAAAAAGTAAACTAGTAGCTAGACCTATATCCGGTACTGCATTGTATGTCACTAGTTTTATGAACAAAAGTACACATGGTAAGAATCAGGAAGACATAAGCAGAAATGCACAACAGATAACACTATAGGCATACTACGGTATCAAGTAGTGACATACCAAAGCAGATGATAACATAACCATTACTACTAGTTATAACCTACTAAGCATATCAGATTGACAATATCAAAAGAGATAAGTCAAAGGTACCCACCTTTATACGTAGATTGTGTCAAACCAATCCTATGTCGGGACGCTCGCCTCGAATCGAAGTCCTGCGATCATATAATGTATTTAGCTAATACATATGTAGCAAATAGCTAAATAAAATCCCCAACCTAATTAGGGAAAACCCTAATCGAAATAATTAACCTAATTCATGAATCCAATTAGGTTTAACTCAATCCACAATTCCTTCACTTCAATCCTACTCATGAGTTAATCAATTTAATTATGGTCATCTTCTAAGATCAATACACACTTAATTCATCCACAACAATTCAATGATCCTAACATCAACCATACATCCATCTAAATCAATCAACTACCAAATAAATCCACATCTCAATTGATTCCTTAATCTAATCCAATACATAATGTAATCAATCCTTAACACAACTTACCCAAATTGGACTACTCCTCCGTTGAACTCACTGTTGGATAAGTTCACTGCCAGAACAAGATGGCCGACGCTAAGTGAAGCTGTAGTCATTCAAACCAATTCCCCAAATTACCAAACACAAATCAACAATATTAGAGTAAGGAAATACGTTACCTAAATCCAATAGTTGACCTCCTTCCTCTCTGGTGGTTCCCTACGGCTGGAGTAGCACTGACTAGGGCTGGCCGCTGTCGGATCTAGCCTCTCGTGATGGCTGATGGCATCAGTGTCACTGTGCTGGCCTCACGCGAAGTGGCGACCGTGGGGGTGGCAGCGCGAGAGAGAAGGGAGGATTGGCGAATCCAACTAGGGTAGAGGGGAGGCGCTCGGTGGTGAAGATGGGAGAGCTCAAGCCTCCTGTGGCCGGCGATCGACTGGCGCCGAGGTGTGCTTCGGGTGGTGGCGTGAGGAAGCGAAGAGGAGAAAGGGAGAGAAAAGGGCCGACGTCTAGGGAAGGTCGGAGAGGGGATCGGTTTGTCGACGGATGGTGGCATGCTCGGCGTGATCGGCATCGGCGAAGCGGTGAAGAATTGGTGGCTCAAGCAGTGAGGCGGTGATGAGGGGGGTAGGGCACGGGAGTGAGGGCGCAGAGAGGAAGGGACGAGTTTTGTATGCGGGGAGAAGAGGAAATGAGGCGGCGCTGGTGGCACTTCGGGTTGGGGAAGAGGAAGTGGAGGTCTTCGGCGTAGAGAGGGGGGAAAGAGAGGGATCGAGCTCGGGAGAGAAAAGAAAGGAAAAGAAGAGAAAATAAATAAAAAAAATAAAATATTATAACCTTAGGTATTTTAATTAAACCCTAGGTTAAATTCCTCAATCAACTCCCATCTTTGGGTATTCCA
>JBBMJZ010413116.1:6611404-6622718 GCA_037833815.1 Zingiber zerumbet | reverse complement strand
AAAATATTATAACCTTAGGTATTTTAATTAAACCCTAGGTTAAATTCCTCAATCAACTCCCATCTTTGGGTATTCCAAACAGACTTTCCCAAGCTTATAATTTCATCCCCTCACAATACGCCATATGAGCTCCGAAAAATTTCTAAAAATTCCTAAAAATTCCAATAAGATTATTTCTCAAATAACATTATTATTTAATTATTATTTAATTCGGTATTTTACAATGATGGTCCTTTACAAACTATAGATATATCAATGTAGATCTGGCAAACTCTTCACAGTTTACATCAATATTGTGCTCTTCTTGGGGATAACTTAATATTTTGAAGAGCAAGAATAAAATTGTTTTGGCTAGGTTACGTATAAAAGCATAGTACAAAGCTATTGCTCTTGTTACATCTAAGCTTATCTTGAATAATAAATTTAATAGGTAAAGTTCTTATTATGTCTTTGCTTTTGCAAATTGTCTGATAACCTTTGGAATTTCATCTTCGTTTATCCCCTATACCTAATTCCATTAAAACAACTAAGGATCAATGGCATGTAGCCCTATTGTAGCAACCACATTAACGGAATGATAAACTCTAGACTTGAGGGAATCGGTCAAAACATTGTATTTGACTAATGTAATATGACTAGTTACTTCCTCTTCCTTTCTCCTACTTATTGATTTAAGAAAATCAACCCTTAATGGTTTAAAATAAACATTTAAGAACTATTATAAATTTAATGATATAATAACTAACATTATACTTTAAGTAAAATCTTAATGAACTTAGTGACTATTTATAAAAAAAATGATTTTTAAATTATGACATGGTTTAACTAAAATTATAATTTAAGAGAATTTTGTCTATCTATTTTTTTTAGTTATAATGATTTGATAATTCAGTAATAATCAATTATTTTTTTTATATTTTCTTATATATGCATATTTTAAGAAGAAAAAAAATCACTTTGCTAAAAAAAATAAATCATGGCTGACATTAATGAAAGTTTAAATCATTCAATATAACATAACTTAACTCTCAAAAACCTCAAACATAACAATAAAATATTTAACCTTTTAACTTAACATTCATAAAAGTAAGCTTACAAACTTGAGGGTTGACTCTTTGAGCTTCCCGGAACCGGTAGTAAGCACAATCCGTACAAGATCCTTGAAATGACCCTAACTTCCACTTTACTTAAATTATTTTTTTAGAAAAAAAATATGGCTGAGCAATACTATATATATAATAATATAATATCTAAAAGCTAATTTACTATCATTTTTAAAATAAATCTCAACTGTAATAAAAATTTGAATTTACCATCTATTTAACATCAGTCTAACCCATATTATCCAAAATTATTTAAACCAACCAGTTACTAAAAATCCAACATTTAACTTAAAAAGTATTTAATTATCACATGAAACCTCTCCTAAAATCATAAATCATAATTTTATATGGAAATGCAAGGTCTTTGGGAGTGTACTGTTCAGCCCGGTCCAATCAAGAGTCAAAAGCCGCCTACTTCAATCTCATCCTCACCTACAACCATTCAAACCTAGTGAGTCTAATGACTCAGCACATTTAAACCATGATACTAATACATAGATATACATTCACATGCATTTAAAAATACTTTTAAGAAAACTACATTTAACTTTAAAATCATTTGCATTTACATTCACATAAGTCTTTAAAATACTTTAATCATCCTATAACTTTTTCCTCATTGTTAATCATAAACATTTTAGGTGAAGTTTGTTCATTGAAAGTGACTACATTATCCTCTATTCGATTGATCAATCTATAAAAAAAACCATGGTACCAGACGATCGAGTTTAGCCACCATTTCTTCGTCGCATCCCTTTGGCCTAAATATGGGAATCTGATACTGGGCTCCCTCTAGGGCCTTTTCCCGTAAACAGATTCACTTTCGGATCTTTTCCCTCGCGGTATTCTCATCAATCATTTATAAGTTCACTGCTCGTATTTTTGACGAATTCCTCACACATCCTCTTTGTCACAATCAAATCACATTCCTCAATTTTTTTTTTCCTTTCCTTTCTTTTTCTTTTAAAAAATAAATGACCTTTTTCTCATTTTCATTAAATAAGCATGTATCCGAAAATTTTATACATTTAACATAAAGTCTCGAAACTTATAAAACTTTTCATATAATTGTTCAAGCATTTATTATGATTACTCGGGACACTGCTAGGACTTCTGCTTTTTTTCCTTCAAATATAACTTTCTCATTTTACCCTTTATCATACCCATAAACTCCTAAACTTTACCCTTTCGACTCTTTACCATAAACTTCGACTCGAGCCCTTCCTAAACCACTTCTAAAAATTCCTTAAACATGTTGTCGAGCCACTTGACTTGTTCAACACGACTTAACTTCTCATGCAAGCCCTAGGCCTGCTTTTAACCCTAAACGACTCAAACCTTAACAGCTTCCTTCCCAACTTGAACCACGACTCAACTAGGCCCTTACAATCATCCTAGGACCCTCCTAGACCATGACAAACCAGCAACCAGCTTGCACACAACCCATGTATAGTTCTAGCCCATTTCCCCTCAAATTGTGGGGCCTAAGTAGAGAACAAGCCCATAGCCGAGCCCTCCATGGTTCCCTCGACTCCAGACCAGTTAGCACCTCTCCTAGGACACCTCTGGATCGTGACATGACCCATAACCACTGCTACACCTAGCCATGCACTACCCCTCTCCTTCCTTCCCTTAACCTGTGACCTCATGGCTTTAAAACCCTAGCCATGGGTTTGGTCACTTCCCTCTCTGTCCAAACCCCTCTAGCATACATGAAACACTTCTAGGACCGCTAGACATCATCCCCTTACTCCTTAATAACAACCCTTGTCTCTAGCAATCCACAACAAATCTCAAACATTGATAAAAACATCAAAACTTTGTAAAAATGCATCAAACGATTATAAAACTTTAACATAATCATTTTACATGCATAATTACATAAAACATACATAAAATGGATTTAATGGTGCAAAAGAAAGGTTTAAAAAACTGTGCCTTTGCGTTTAAAATGCTCAAATTTTGAATATTAGCAAAAGAAGTCGGAGTGCACTACCGGGGGACGACATAGCTTCACTTTTCCTCCTCTAATAATCACGTTTTTCTCATTGTTATTTGCTGCTATATTCCACGGCTACAACCCCTCTAGGAACCCTAGGTTTGATGGTGAGATTTTCAAAAATAGTACGTAAGGAGGCTAGGGTTTTGGGTATTTAAACTTAGAGCTAATTAGACCCACTAACTTTAGTTAATTAGGCTCAATTAAAGTCAAATACAACTTCCATAAAATGTTAATAATATTAAAGTTTTTTAAATTATTTAATTAGTCTACAAGAAGTCGCTTAATTTGTCGAAAATTGGTTCTTAAAATAAAATAAACATCGACTTATAATTAAATCAAAAACCTATAAATTTTTAGAAAATTTCATGCTTTAATAAACATAATTTTGAGCCATTAAAATAAATATTTATTTAAATTATTTTAGCATATTTAAATTCTTCATGCATATGGTTTACGTGGACTTCTTTTGTTTTTTAATTTTGGGGGTGTTACAATAACGGTCCTTGTTTAGACGTTGCAATTGGACTTGCAACGTGTTCTTTTCAAGGAATGATCTACTATTAGTAGAATAGTTTAATGGATCCATATATAACATTTGTCTTTATTTAATGTTGGTTGACAATCTAATGTAACCTTATTTTTTTATCGGGCTTAGGATTACTCATGAAGGAGTTATCTAATTAATTATTTAGAGGTTTTTTTTCTCAATATTTTTAATTTGTCTATTTAATTAGAGAGAGATTACAATCTTATCTAATTAATTATCAGCGAATTTAATTTTGAAAATTATAAAAAATTCTAAACTGTTTAATATTTTATAATTATTGTAAAATTAACTCTAAAATCATATTTCACTCTAAATTAATGTCTATAGGATTTATAAAATTAATATTTGAAATAAAATAAAAATAATTAATTCTTAATTAATTTCTAATTTAATCCCTCAAATATACATTGCATAAATTAACTATTAATTTTGTAATTTTTCTCTTTTCTTTTAATCAGATAAGTTAAATCTTAATTTATCCCAATTAAATATTTAATTAATTAATATAATTAATATTTATTTATTTAATTAATTGAGCATAATAATTATCCACTACTTTCCTTATACTATATCTCTCATATGCTCAATATTTTGATTTATATGTGTAACTGGATAGGCTCTTAACATACTAACAGTGTCATCAATACTTTTTGATCAAGTGTTTCATTTTTTCAATAGAGTTATTATATAATATAGATTCCTTATGGTAGCAAAATGTGATTATGCTCACCCAAGCGTTACTCATAGCCAGGTTATGTGAAGGGAGGTAAATCACGGGGTCAATTTATAGCTGACTGCCAAGTTGGCTAGCGATGAGAGGGATTTTTTATCCCCGAAGACATGTGCCTATTGGGAATACTCACCTTATTATCTTTACTTGATGTTCCCTAAGGACTTGTGATAATGTTTGTCGTACTAGGACATATCTAGTATTTATTTGATATAGCCACGATCTATTTCAAGGAATATCAACTTAAAATTTTTTATCAATTGTATTCCATTATGGACAGGGTCAATCCAAATGGTCACTAATCAAATCGGCCATGTCATATAATCTCCTGTTTACCAAAAGTAATGCCCTGCATTGATTTCTGTATGTCCATAAGGTTGCTACACATCTTCCATATATTCAATGCTTTCAAGGGAAATATGTTGGGTCTCTTATAAGGTGAGTGGTATCCTTATGTTTCAAGAGCGTTTGTACCTAAATGCGTGAGACCCAATAAGCACTAAGTAACACATCAAATCAATTTCTATAGTAAGTCACGTTTAATGGATGGGTTATTCACAACATATCCATTGTCATGTTTACATTTTAATCATCCATTCTATTAGGAATCCATCCATACCCTCGCATTTACATTTTAACCATTACAAATTCATCAAGGTGAAATAAGCTTTTATCTTGATAGATATGTATAGGTCAAAATATAAGGATGAGACCACCAACGTGCTACTAAGACTCATAAGAACTCCTCCATATCTCATTTCTAATTTTGTGCATGTGTAGATCCGTCACATATCTCATTTCTAATTTTGGACATGTGTAGATCTGTCATGGTGACTATCTTGAGAGAGCTAGGGAGGTATGGTGGCAGATGTGAGGCTACTAGTGTGCTCGTGGTGTTCCTAGGAACCCATCAATGCCCCTATTTCTCTATTCCTATCTCTTGATGTCTATCAAATAAAAAGGAATAGTTTTTTAGGTGGAGAGAGAAATATTCAAAAAAAATATACAAAAAATACAAATTGTATCTGATGAGGTGCTCCTAAATATAGGAAAGAATCACCAGTAGAGAAGTGAGGGAAGGAGAGGGCCACCAATTATGGTAAAAAAGTGGGAGTGGTTATGGTGAATGCTAAAGTTACGAGGTTCAACAACCTCAATCTCTCTTTTCTACATATATGGTTTCTCTTTAATTGGATATTTATTCTAAGAGTACACCTCTATTAATTTTGTTAATATCTAACTATGCCTTTTTGAATAATATGCTAATTGTTTTTGTGTAGACAAACAGGTTATCCAGGAATAATCTGGTTGGCTATTGTGAGATTGATCTCTTTGAAGTTCTGAGTCTTGTAAGACTGCCTCATCTTTGGTTTGTGCAGCATTTAGTGCTTCCATAGATTCTCACACATTTATTTTCTTTTTTTGCATTCTTTCTTAACAATTGTCCCTTGTTGATTTTCTATTTTCATAAACAAATAAAACTTGCACTTAATGATTAAAAGCGACTTTCTGTGTCTTGGAGCAGCTGAATTCCTGAAGGATTTCAAGTGTTCTTTGTATTAATTAGTTTCTTGTATATAGAATCTAAATTTTTAATTGCGTATATTTAGTGTCATTGGATTGTAGGAGGCTATAGTATTTGATCTTATAGGAATTCCATCTATATTCATGATTTTTTCTAACATCTGAAACCAGTCAACAAAACCTTATAACGTTGTTAGGTCAAGGCAAGTGTATCCTTTTCTGCTCTCCATGTATTGACTAAGAATGGTTTCTGATTTTGAAAATTTTTTTAAGCCTAGAAGTACACAGAAACGTATCATTTCCCATGTTCTAAGCAATAAATACCAACAATTCCAAGTATAGCATACAGATCTATGGCATATACAAGCAATTGTGAATTAATCGGGTTTTAAGAAGTCTACTATCTTACAAGAAAACATGAGGGTCATGTCAGTTCAAATGTCAAGTTTCCTTCCTTGAGATCCTAAGAAGGTTTAAGCCCTTTTTAAACATCAAGTTTCTCACAACATTTTAAATTACTTGTGCTACTATTCTATGCATTCATAGTTAGTTGGCGTTTCAATAATTTTGTTCCTAGAATTATAACTTTCATCTAGTTTATGAACTTTAATCTTGCCGCCTTGCCATTTTTATGTTTTTGATTGAGAAATCTTATCATCATTTCTCTCATTCTTCTCTAAAAACTAGGAGAGCTGGTGTGAGATCCATAATATCGTCATTCTCTAGGAGGGTTTTGGCTTCCGATTGAGAGTGAGAGAGAGAGAGGAGAGAACACGAGTTTGGAGGATGGTATAGGCCATAACACAGTTGGTAGCAAGTGGCAACGGTACAATCAACAATGACATGGCTGATTGGCAAGTGAGGGTGGCAGTGGTAGGTTAATCCGTAAGAGAGGGATGGAGACAACTCGATGTAGGTGGTGGCAGCAACCACATGACCTTTGTTCAGGGACGATGAGAAGCAATGGTGGGATCACATGCGAGTGATAAAGGGGTCTTTCGCGATTAAATTTCTCAAAAAGGAAAAGGAGGGTAAGCAATGGTGGGTCAACGATGCTGATTGTGACAAAGAGGGAAAGAGGAAGAAAGAAAGCAAGAAAAACATGAGTGGTAGGAGTGGATTAGAGTATTTATTGACATTTTACAAATGAATCCATACTTTTCAATAATTAGAATTAGATTTAAAAAAATAATATAATGCCCTATACATCTAAAATGAGGGTATTCAACTTGTATGTCATATTCTAATTCTCATGTCACCACTTAGTCAATGAGGTTTTGTCAATGTGCCAATAAGCCATTTTATTTGCCTTCATGGTGGCGGTCAGCTATAAGTTGACTCCGTGATTTACCTCCTTTCATATAATATGAGGACAAACTGTGAGGGGAGCCTAGGGTGAGCGTAATCATCTTTTGCTATAATGTTCACAAAAATTGAATTTTGACTAGCACTTAATCTTTCTAGAATACATATAATTTCCATATTGTGAGAGACTCAATTTTGCCTTAAATTTATTTTAGTTCAAATTTAACTCAAGTATCTTAGCTCCAACTTTGATCCAAAAAACACTTATATATAATATATTATTTATATTTTATTTCTATATTAATTAGATGAATAATCTATAGATATAGAAATAAAATAGATGAATAATCTATAGATATAGAAATAAAATAGCGAATTTTTTAGTATATGATCATGGTAATTTTAATTAATTATTCAACAAATTTGATTGGTTGATACACGTTGATTTGAATCAAGGAAACAATAGCAAGTCCAATAGTAGCTTCTGCAGCTGCAACGACTATAATAAATATTGAGCTCTTCATACTAAACTACAATCCGAAGATAAATCAAACTCTGATTGAATTAAATTACATGAAAGAAGCACTCCTATTAAAATTATACTCAACGCACTGCCTTCCGGTAGGTATAAGGATCCCCACTCTTGTATTCAAATTTCACACAACAAAATAAATTTTTGACAATTCTAAATCATATTAATACATTATTTGGATTCACAAGTCAAAAAAATTGAGTGTAATCAAGCTATAGGATAACAATTTAAATCTAGGCTTATAACTTTGGCTTTGATTGATATATCTCAATTATCAAATCACAAATTACAATTTAGTAATCCAACATCCATGTCTAGATCCATAAATAACTATTCACAATATTTTAGCTTGCAACTTTTCCAAGGTTAATCAAAAAGTTGGTCCAACAATGATGACAATTTTCAACAATTTGTTTTAGCGACCACACACATTTATATCAACATAGTTTGAAGTAGCTCATTCTAAATTCAATATGTAAGAATTTTCAGCAACTTGAACTCTAATTTTGCAACTTGATTCTAGCAACAATCCATAGAGAACCCAACAATATGGTAGAAAATTTATTATGTCAAGTCAGCTTAATGATAGTGGATAATTTGCACCAACCTATGCTAGGACTCTTGCCCCCCTTTACATTTAGGAAGCAAAGGGTTTTGATGGTTGTGATGAAATTGCTAAAAGATTTAAGTTAGATTTGTGGTTATCTGATTTATATATAAGTTGTGCACTACCAAGCATATAGGTTGACTTGGCGAGGCCAAGGGTTATGAGGGTTTGATGGCTTAGAAGGATGATGCATTCGAGGGACTATAAGATGAGGAGCATTGGAGTATGACAAGTTAAGGAGGAGATCTACCTAAGTAAAGGCGAGAAGGATAGCAAACAGAGAGCTATGGGATGAGAGCAACCAAGGGATACAACTTGATGGTAGAAAACCTCAAGACTTGAACATACTCAAATAAGATGAGTAGGGAGACTTGTATACATGGGATGAAGGGTAGACAAACAACTTAGGTGGATTTGACCGTAGAACTTGTAAGAGAGGATTCTAGTTGAATATTTAAACCGATGGTGAGATTCAGTCGATTAGTATTCACGTACCCCATGTTTAAGTCTATTTAAGATAGTATGGTAGTATCAGTCGACTGTACATATCAAAGGTATGAAAAATAAACAAATAGAATATTTTTGAGTCAATTGGCGCAGCTGATTGGACTTTACTAGAAGAGCACATAATGTCTAAGAGTTGACTGGGGCAGTTAGATTGAGCACTAATTAGTCAATTGATGTCAGACTAGTCGACTGATATTATGGAGTCGAAGATGGAAAGATAAAAGACATGATACATATAAGATTTGACGATTAGTCGATTGATGTGCAACAAGTAGTCGACTGATGGTCACTAGATCAGTCAATAGGAAGATTTAAGCTGAAAGCTATAAATAAGACTCAAGAGGCTATGAGAAGAATAAACCTTGATCTCAAAATCATGCCTATGCGGTCTCTTTTAAGCTTTCACCATCCTTCATTCTTTTGTATCTTCTTAGTTATTTATTATTACTTGATTGCAAGAGGTTTTTCCACCTTTATGATTAACTAAAGGAGAAAGACAGTGGACATTGTGTGCTTAGGCCTTTGACGTAGCAAAATGGGGGTTGTGAATAAAGTAAATCGAAGATGTCTCTCTGGTTTAGTTTTATAATTGTGTTTGTCATTTTTGTTGGCGCTATTTTGTATTGAACAATAACACTGTAGGCGAGTTATGGTATTCACCCTCTCTACCACATTAGCATCATGATCCAACAAGTGGTATTAGACAGTTTCCTCTTTAAAGGACTAATCGCGTTGAGAGCATCAAGAGGATGAATTTTAAAATTACAACATATGGAGATGTGTTATTGTTATAGACGTGGTTCAAGACTGACTTCGACGTCGCCTTAGACATAGAATAAGCATGGGAATTATTAAAAGACAAGAAGGGGAGAACCTTGCAAAAGAAAAAAAATGGATGAAACTGAGATTGGTAGAGTTAACCAGGAAGGTATTGAGTCTATTCTTTTAATTTTACTAACAATATTTTAAACCAAATAGGTAAATATAAAGATGTAAAGGAGCTGTGGCAAAAAGTCGTTAAGTACCATGAAAAGTAAATTCATAAATAGATAGTCCAAGTAGAAAAGATTGAGGAAATGGTGAAGAAAGAACATGAAGAAAATAGAAATCCCACATGAAAAAACAACAAGCCCAATAATTGAAAAATTAGAGAAACCTCCCTTGGAGGAACTCATGTGGAGAGTCTTCTACTTCTCCAAAATGTGAAGTAGAGGAAATCCAAATAGAAGATTAAGCATCGAGTATTATTATAAAAAATAATAGCAAGGAGCACATTATCTGTTTTGAATGTAAACAAAAAGGGCACTGCATAAGTAAATGCCCAACTATCAAAAGAAAGTCAAATCAAAAGGTAAACTCCCAATCTAGTTAATTAGAAGTTTCATCTAATCAAAGTTGCAAAAGATATGAAGCAAAGAAGAGCAAAGATCTTATAATTTGCTTCACATGCAAAGGAAGCTGTCACTACCACTCCAAGTGTCCAATTGGAAAAATGATAAAGAAAAAGAAACAAATGAGAAAATGGTAGAAAATGAAAAGTTTAGGTCAAGTGGGAGCTCCAATGGTAAAGGAGAAGTATCATCTCTCTATTTAACTTTGAATGTGAAATTTAATTCTTCCAAGCACAATTTAAGTCTATAGACCTATTCATAACCATAGTTTTAGACATCATACCAATGTACATGAAAATTCTAGAATAAATATGTATGATATATTCATGTTACCAAAATTTAGAAATTTTGAAACATATAGAATTCAAAACCTAGATTCAGATGATCGAGTTTTAAAGGCAAAAATTGAAAAATTGGAAAACATCATAGAAAAATCTTATTGGTTACATGAAGAGAACTAAAGATCAAGACTATAGCAAAAACATGGGTGCCTAAAGAGTTTCTAGTTTACCCGGTTGTACCCAACTTGGTTTAGGGTACTAAAATCATAGGTTAAATTACAGAAGACCCTTAGGGTCAACCATCTTTGTATAAATTCGTATTTATTATATGTTTGACATGGCAAATTATGGAAAATATTTCAACAAATATTTTTTTAATTAGATATTTTGCTGAAGATTCATGATTTGAAAATTTGACACATGGTAGGCTTTGACTACTTCCATACTTGTATAAAAAATTCCAACATGACTTCGAAAAAAAATGATTTTCTAAAAAATTTCATAAACTTATAGTATCTAAGTAAAATGTTACAAGAACTAATGTTTTCTGATTCACGCCACTTCTTTTAGTATTAGCAAGGTAATATATTATGATGTATTCATTTTAATTCGAATTATTGATAGATCAATTTTCTTTATAGAAAATTATATTTAATTATATTTTCTAACAATATTAAGTTGTTAATAATAAAAAACTTATATAAAATCAATATACAACTTATTTTTAAATTATACACAATAAATATATTTATCTAATAATTATTATATATAAATAAAAAAATACC
>JBBMJZ010413116.1:6581252-6591923 GCA_037833815.1 Zingiber zerumbet | reverse complement strand
TGGGCATCTCCAATCGATCGGCCGATCGATTGGGGAGCTGGAAATCACGCGATAGAGGCTGAATCAATCATGCGATCGATTCAGGCATTTTCCAGAAAGCACAGAGGTGCTCTGAATCGATCAGCCGATCGATTTAAAGCCTCCCCAATCAATTGAGAGTCATTCAATCGATTGGGATCCGACTATTGGCACAGGATAAAGCTTCGGGCGATCATCTTCTTTGGTATTCCTCTCTAGCGATTACAGCGACAACTTCAGCAACTTTCTCCACCGACCTCACAGACACACACCACACCTTGGAGGCTTAGAGAGAAGTGTTGGTGCACTTCCAATGCAATTCAAGAGGTGTATTCAAGTAAGAAGAAGCAAGCTGGTTTTGTAAATCTTGTAAGATTTGTATTGTATAAGCTTGTCTTTCCTTTTTCTTGTATTGTGAATTTGTACAAGGCTTCTCCGCCTTCGGTAGTTACCGTAAATGAGTGTTTTCATAGTGGAGTGAGTATATCGTATGTGGATCCTTGGATTAGTCACCTCTTCTTGAGGTGGATACCAAATAAATTCTCATATTAGCATTGTAGAGTGCTTCGTGTTCTTATTCCACTGCCAATCAACAACAACGAAGCAAGCAATCGAGTGCGATGAGCTATTCACCCCCCCCCCCCTCCTCTAGCTTATTTTGACCCCAACACTCTTCAGCAACACCTTGTCCCTCGGACGCACCAAGTCTGTCGACTCTTTCTTGTGTCATCATTCTCTCTAGTTGCGTCTTTCACTCGACTTATTGTCCTCCTAAGTTCCTGCACACTTAAACACAAGGATCCAAATACAATAAGTCCTAACTTGACTTAGTTGATCACATCAAAATTACCACGGGGTACTTATAACCTTCCCTTTTTTATTTGAGCAATCCAAGTTAAGTTAGGATAAACTAAAAATAAATAACAGTAAAATAGCAAGTACATTATTTGCAATTAATAACATTTAATGTAAAATAAAAAAAATGTATTGTATAAAAAGATGTATCTTCTTTAAAAATACTTAAAAATAGTTTTTAACCTCAAAAAATATTGAAATATTTTTTTAGAATGTAATAGATCAAGTATTTTTACAGAAAAAATAAATTTTCAAAAAATAAACCTTCAAGAATTTTAAATATTAAAATTAATATTTTTATTAAAAATTATAGAAAATTCAATAACAGTAAAAAAAAATTTTGAAAATATTTTATTAGATAGAGAAGATAATAAATTTTCATAGAAAATTAAAGTTTTGCACAATAGCTCAGTAAAATATTTTTACATTAAGAAATATAATTTTTGAAAAAAAAATCATAAAAAATAATGTAACAGTCAAAAAAATTTTAAATTTTTTCTACAGATAAGTAATACAACCTTCTTTCTTATAAAAATTAATATCAAATTAAGTTCAAATAGAAATTATATAAAAAAATATTAAATAATTTTAAGCAAGAAAAATATTAAATCAAAAAAACAAAACATGCATAACGATTTTTAATCTAAGGATGATTTTGGAACTCAATATAGGTTCCTACCTACTAAATTAATTAGAAATTTTTTCAGAACATATTTTAGTAATAATTTTCTAATTTAGCCGTATTATATCTAAAATATCAATTAAGTCCTCGATAATTTCTAAAAGTAGTAAAATTCGAACATGCATAATTTTTAAAATTTTCTATTTGTTCTTTCAGTTTTTTTTTATTGTGTGAAGTCTTCTAGTCGACAAGATTTTGCTAAAATTCCTTTTAACTCTTGGCTTTATTTAATAATTTTTTATTCTTATTTTTTAATTGACAAGAATTTCTTGATAACATTTTAATAAATTTATATAATTGGTTAGGAGGCAGAGGTCGTACTTAACTTACCTTGTTAATCTCATTATCTGAAGCTCCCCCTATAGTGTTGCTTCCTTCTAACATTGTTCCCCCTTCATCGATGCTCTCGATGCTCATCTCGAATGTGCTTGATTCATCATCTTCTCCATGACTTGCCATCAGTGCAAGTCCGGCGCAGGCTTCAATCTCCAATTCTAATTACATTTCGTCCCATGTTGCTTTTAGGTTCTTGTGTTTTTTCTAGGTCGGTCTTTTATCCTTGTCCTTGTCCATGTTCTTTAGTTTTGGGCAGTTATCTTTGATGTGCTCTTCTTCATTGCAGTGATAGCACCTTACCTTCTTTTTTCTTCTTTTGGCTTGCACTTGATTAAACTTATTAGCTTTAAAGAATCTTTTAAACTTTCTTACCATAAATGTCATTTCATCATTATCGAGAGATGTTTCAAAATCTAGTTTGTCCATTTTTGCCTTTAAGACAATGTTTTACTTCGGCTCCTTCTTTAGATCTGCATATTTAGACTCATGAATTTCAAATGTAGAAAATAGCTCTTTTAAATTACTTACCTCTAAGTCTCTAGAGATGTAATATGCATCTACTAGAGTTGACCCTTTAGGTGTTTTAGGAGAAGTGTTAAGTGCATACCTTAGCAAATTTTGATCAGTTACCTTTTCTCCAATATTCTGAGTTCGATGACTAGCTTCTTTAGCATGGCATGCAATTGAGGGACTGTTTCACCTTCCTTTAGTCACAGATTCTTTAGTTGATTCTAAAGAAAATCTCTACTTGCGAGCTTGGCTTTGGAGGATCCTTCGTAAAGCTCCAGGAATTTTTTCTAAATGTCTTTTGCAGACTTATAGACTGCGATTCTGTTTACCTCTTGTGGTGGCAGCGTACTTAGTAGATGGAATTCTACTTTCCTGTTGGCCACAAACTCAGCTTGTTCCTTCTTTGTCTAGCTTTCTTCTTTCTTTGACTCCCCATTGCTGTCAGTAGGTACAGCAAAATCATTTTTCAAGATTAGAAATATGTCAAAATTAGTTTTGAAATATACCTATATTTTCTTCTTCCAATGTGCAAAGTCTCCCTCAAACTTTGGCATATGGATGCTTGTTCCGGCCATCATCTTTTGTGCTTCGATCGGCGGTTAATCTTTCTAAAGCGCTTGGCTCTAATACCAATTGTAGATCCCTTATGGCTGGCAAGAGGGGGTGAATTACCATGCACAATTATACAACGAATACATTTCTCAAACAATCGGATTTTAAAATAATTACACACTTAAAGAAATAATAATAGAAATAAAGAGGAGTATGTGACAAACAGTTTCCTTGGTTGGTAATAAGAGGATTACTACTCTAAGGTAAATAAGCTCACTATGAAGATCTCCTTCTCGAACAAAATGTCAAAGGCGAACAAGCATCGTACATAGAAATTAAGCTTAGAAGTGAAAAACATAAGTAGATTTAAAGTACAAAGTGTGTTGTTCAAAATGGAAAAGACTAGGGCTCTATTTATAGTCCACTGGTCAAAACTAATTGTTTGCTGATGTGGCATGGTTCGATCTCCCGGACCCTCTCCAGGCGCCCCCAGCGTGGTAAATCTTATTTTCTCGCAAACGGCTATGCAACGACAAAAGGATAAAATTTTATCATGCTCCGGGCGCCCATACCGTTGCCTAGGTGGACCCAACGGTGATCCACTCGATGAGGTGCGGGGCATCCTGGACCAAAGTGGTCTGGGCACCCAGACACTAGTCATCTCAGAGTTGACTTTTTGTCCAGATATTCTACTCTGGCTTCGCTCGCTTGGGTGATCTCGGCCATCCAGAATAGGGCTCACCCGAAATCATTTTTTGACCTTCTCCTCAAGCAAGTTTCCACTCCAGCTTCTCATCCCTCGAAAAACGTCATGCACTTCCTTCTCGTTCATCAGTATACTCTTCCATTGCACCTTGTCCTTCAAACGTATTGAGTCTGTCGTCTCTCTCCCATGTCATTCTTTTCGCTAGTTGCGTTTTTCACTTGACTTCTTATACTCCTAAGTTTCTACAACTTAGACACAAGGATCAAAACACAATATGTCCTAACTTGATTTAGTTGATCACATCAAAACTATCATGGGGTACTTATAAATTTTGCTTCATAAATAATTGTTATTCCTTTGTGTACCTTGTGATGTAAAAGTTTCAAGGCTTCATATAAATCAGCAAAAATATGGAAAGTAAATATTTCTATTAAACTACATATGTAGATGGCAATATCTTCAGGAATAATATTGGGAAGGCCTAATACCATTGCTTTTGATGCCCTTTGTGCTGAAGTAGCTTCTGATCGAGCTTTTAACTGTCCAAAAGTGAAATACTTTGGTATGTGGATAGGAGGTTCTGCCATGTTGGAGTTAGGCATTGTTGAGAGGGCTTGTGCATAAGTTTATTTGGTTTCTCTGTTTCCATTGGTGCTTTTCCACCAGTTTTAAGTAGAGTGCTAACAAATAAATTAGGGCTGATGACTATTCTTGCTGCAATAAAGGCTTCTTCTAGTGAGTAGAAACCTTTAAAGGAAGGATGCTCACACCCTTGGATAGCAATAGTCACTTCTTCCCAGTTATAATAAACTCCTGTTTGTGTACCAGAGTATACTACATAATAAGAAAACTTCTTGCCTAATGGCTTTTATATTGTTGTTTGAAAGTAATTAGCAAGGGCATTGATAATAGCTATCTTGTAATTTGAGCTGTCTAGGATTGTAGGAATGTTTCATATGTTGTCGAGTATACAAGTTTGTATATGGTCAAGCTTTTCTCTAGTTGTAAAGTGGAATTGTTCCTCGTATCGAGTGAACTGTTGTAGTTCCTGGTTACCAAACTTCATGGTTTTTATGGCAAAAGTTTTTAATTTCTTTTGTTTATCCGTGCCTGCGACATTTATAAAGTTAATGTAAAAGTCTAGAAAGTGTATCCGCGAGAGAATTATTACTTCTCTTAATATGTTCCGATTGAATCTATAATCCTTTATTGATAATTGTGTCTATGAATTTTAACCATCTTTTGGTACTAAGTATTAGTATTAGCCCTAGTACCAATTATAAGATGATTATAAAGGGCTCATTTTGTATCATATATTATTAATAATAAAAGGCAAAGTTGGTTATTATATTTATTTCAGTTCAGTGTCGATTGAATAAGTATAATAATGTCCTTGGGTAGTAGGTTCTTATCTACAACATATCAATTGGTTGAATTGATAGTGAGATATTGTAGATATACATAGAACACTACTCTTAACTATTCCTAGTCAAGCATTAATATACAAGGACAATATTAATGCGTTGAGACTAGCATGTAGGTCAACGGATGACTTAATCTCACAAGTCATGGATATGAGATATCAGGTTGACACATGGGTATATATTAGAGAATATATACTGAATGACCCGCCATGAGAATGTTTCATGGATCATTATATGAGTGTCATAAACATTCTCATGTGACTATTGGTATGAATAGTTCTTAGACCTGAAGTCACTACGGTTTCCTACATAAGGAGTTGTGTACTTTCGTATCATCAAATGTCACCTGTGGTGGACTATAAAGTCGATATGCAATAAGTTATATGGAGGGATGTGATGTGAGTGATGTAGCTGGGATCTATCCCTTCTATATGACGGAAGGATATTTGTGGGCCTCTTGATTAGTAGGACACAAGAATACATGACCATTCTCAAATGAGTTAATATAAAATATTGATGCTATTTGTTTGAGTGTACTTACTTAGAGATTAAAAAACACAAAGATTGATAAGAGGATGACACAGTCTATGCCTCATTGATCAATCTAGATATCAAGAATGGAGGGATTGAGTCATACAAGATAATAGCCACAGAAAGATTAAATCGGATCTCGACATTCCCGTTACTTGGGTAGCAATGATGACTTTCTAGATGTCACTCATTGTTTATGTATCTAAAATATTAATTTAGATACATTGCCAACGTTACGAGAGCCTATTGGGTCACACACAAAGAACATGATATTTTAGAGATGGAATTATTTTAGTTTGACTAAAGTACTATGGACCTTTAGAATAATGAGTTAATATAAAGTGTTGGTATCATCTTTATAGTAATTGACATTAGTGCGAGTGAGAGATTGTTAGTATTAGCCCTTAGAGCCAATTATGAGATGATTAGGTTTATTGGGTTAATGTCCTTATTGGGTTAATTGGTTAATCCAATATGCTAAAATCCAACCCATTAAAGATGATTAATGGAGATTAATTATGCATTGAAGAGGGAGGATCATTGAGTTAGACTCAATTTGATCCAACTATTGGATTGAGTCCAATTCGAACTAGACTCATGGAGTCAATTCGGATTGATGAGGATCAATTTGTTTGACTTATTGGTTGAACTCGAATTCACCAAGGAAGAGGAAAGATCAAGATTTAATTGGATTAATGGAGGACTTAATTGGATTAATGGAGAATTATTGCCAATTAAGGCAATTAATGTTAATTAAGACTAATTGGGTGAATGAATATAAAAGGGGGTTTTGTATTCATTTGGTGGATGACTTCTGTTCTTCCTCCATCTTCTTCCTCCTCTTCATTTTCATGGCCGAATCCTTTCTATGGACGAATCTCCATGTGTGGCTTGCACCACAGTGGTGGTTCTTTAAATCGTGAGTTCGTGAGATGGATGGAATGTGTTCGTGTGCATACCGTAGATGCGCGACCACTTGATCGCGTTGAGATCTGCATCCAAAGAAAAGTTGCTGAGATTGCGAAGGACACACAGCAAAGGTATAACTCTCATTAAACTTAGTATATATGGTTTTTCTTCTCATGGATCTTCTGGAGAGTATCTAGTTTGTTTTTCCGCTGCGCTTTCTGCGTGTTTAGCGCGCTAGATCCTTACAGTGTATTCTCATTTCATATACTATGACTAGATTACATTCTTTGGAAAATCTACATTTACCCAATATCCTTCTGTCTGGGGGTATCCTGTTGCAAATTCAACCTGAGAACATGATTTCCTCACTATATTACGATTTGAACTGATGGAGCATTTTAGGATCTTCTATTCCATTGTGAATTAATAAGCAGATATATTGTATGTGTCTTGAATATTGATTTCCAATAATTCAGTCGTGTTGCTTGAAAGAAGATTTCAAACCCAGTAAATTATGTTTGGTTTATGAGAGAGTTAAATAAGTTTTAAGTAAACTGGATGGCTTTTCCAGGAGTCATTTTAATGTAGCACTCATCCTTCACTGAAGGGAATTCTATATCCATGCATTTGTTGATAGGTTACTAAGGCTATTTTGGTGGTTTAATAGATATACATGACAGAGTTCCAAATGGTTGTCTACAACTGGTTTAAGTTTTAATATTTGACTCTAAACTCAAAACTCTACATCTTGACTTCATTAGATTGTAAACCACTTTTCTGGATAATGGATAAGAGTTGAAATTTTGCATATCTTCTGTAGGATCTAAACAGTGATGGCCAACTATCATATTCTGAATTTGCTGAGTTGATCAATGCATTTGGTAATCAAACAGCAGCAAGTAAGGTCAGTAATTCTCCTGTTTATTTAAATCTTTTTGTTTGTCTTTCTGTTTTCTTCATGATTCCTTTTCACATCAACTTTCTTGACCCTGTAAGTAATTTTCATCACACCAACATCATTCTGATGTTGAGATTCATGGTTACCATTAATTTTTCTTAAATAGACAAAAGATCTCTTTGAGCAAGCAGACAAGAATGGTGATGGCGTAGTTGACTTAGATGAATTGTCTACACTTTTAGCTGTTCATCAGGAAAGGTATTATCCATATGCAACTTTGTCGTGATTACATTATTACCAGCTGTGGCTCCAATTGTTAAAGTTACCTCATTAAGAATGGTTAACCTACTAATATATCCTGGAACTATAGGGTTTAGGATTAACAATTTGATATCTAAACTCAGCAATTTATGCCAATCTGATCCTATTAAATCTAAAATTTAATAGTTTAGTATATCTTATATTGTGGTTAAGCAATGAGGTGGTTGTCTCAGATTAATGTTATATTTCTTGTCAATCTAGAAAGATGCCAAATTATATGAAAATCCTTAAAAACCACACTTTATTCTCATTCACATTTAATTTTGACATTAAAAATGGCTTTTATATAACCAATGTGACTTGAATTTTTGCTAGTCTTAACAAGCTGACTGATAAGGTTGCTATCCCATCAATTTAGTTAAATTTATTAGTGAATGACACATTTCTATTTATGCATCAAGTTATGACAGTAAATGGTTGAAGATAA
This sequence comes from Zingiber zerumbet, assembly GCA_037833815.1. Lineage (NCBI taxonomy): Eukaryota > Viridiplantae > Streptophyta > Magnoliopsida > Zingiberales > Zingiberaceae > Zingiber > Zingiber zerumbet. Next base: position 6,583,754 of record JBBMJZ010413116.1, on the reverse strand, counting down.
AATTTTACAATCCTCTAGTATAGAATTCATTCACGCACCAAATTATGACTGTAGACGTTTGTAGATAAAATTATTGAAATCTGATGGTATAGGATTTGATTGATTAACCCTGTAATGAACAAGTTGCTACATAACTTTTTTATGACTTTCTGTTATATGTGTGGTACTGCAGTGAACCACTGATGGGTAACTGTCCTGTATGTGGTGAGGATCTTGGGAAGTTTGACAACTTGAATGATATGATCCATATGTCTTTATGTTTTGATGAGGGTACTGGGAATCACATTATGACCGGTGGATTTCTAACCGATAAACAAGCATCTTATGGGTAAGCTTATTTCTGAGTTTTTTCTTGCACCTGGAAATAATATCTTTGTTTTCTAGTTAGTAAATCCAGATGCCGTGTTGCATTTCAGGTGGCTATTCAAAATTAGTGAGTGGGCCCATGTTTCATCATATGACATTGGACTGCGTTCTGGATCCAGTGCGTCCCATATTCTGGTATCCTGCGATTCTATCTGCATGTCATATTAAATATAGCTAAATTATTATTAACTGAAAGAACTTACTATTTGAACTTACCAAATTCTGTATTATAATTTGACAAGCTATATTTGGTGATTCCACAAACTTTTTTTCTTCAATTTCATGTTGATATACTTTCCTAATGCTCCAAAGGATGAGGAAACCATATCAAAACACTGACGTAACACAAAACAGTTGTATTTGAAAGCAGAAACCATTTCAAAACACTTAACACGACATGAAACAGTTTTGAAGCCGTTTTGTTCCAGTTAGAGACTAAAACTTTGACTGTCAAGATTTTAAACCTTGCTTTTCATTCCCTAATAAAGTTAACACACTTTACACATCTAATCTTTTTGATATTTGGTGTCTGAATTCTATTTTCATAGAAGACTTGTTCTATTTTCATGGGAGATCACGACGAAGTGTTAAAGGACAAATCTTCACTATTATCGCATTGAAACATTTTATGAAGTGATTGATATGCAACTTTAAAAGTTGAACAGTCGCTTTAACGAGGTGAATACATAGTTGTTATTATGTATGGCTTGTCTTGATCCATCAAATTCATTTTCTACTTATAATAAGACAAAATTACTTTGGTTTGTTCAGTTTTATCCATCCTATTTTTCCCCGATAGAGTTAATGAGCATCACAACTTGATAACTTTATTTTTGATATGTGGAGTAGCAATCAATTCTTTGAGGTTGTGGGGATTGACCAGCTTGCTAAAAGGATGGTTCAATTGAAGAAACATCGTTTGTATTCTTTGGTATATTTACTTTTGAAGTTAGCATTGTTATTACTTGTTACAACTGCAACTGTAGAGAGAGTGTTTTCAGCAATGAAAATAATCAAAACCTCATTTCGTAATCGGTTGGGATATGATATGGTAAATGATTATTTGATACTATATATTGAGCGAGATGTGTTTGATACAGTTGATAATGAAGCTATTATTCAACATTTTCAAAGTATGAAATCTTGGAGAGTGATATTGTAAAAACATATGAAGTATATATATGACTTTTATTATATATTCTGTGTTGTATTATTTTTTTTATTTATTAAATTCGCTTCCTATTGAAAATCCTAGATATGCGACTAACAAGACATTGGTCACTGATTGATAATGAGAAGATAATAGTTTATCGAATGTTACGTCACCGCAAGTGCACAATTTCATCGTCAGTACTAAAAAAAAATATCGATCAGTACCTGGTTATAAGCACTAGAGATGTCTCATAACGAATTAGCTAAATAATCAACAAAGGAAGTGAATACACTAAATAGCAACTAGAAATAGAAATAGAAAAATAAGTGTAAGAACATGGTTTTTGTGAAAGTTCTAGGAGTTCAGTTTCATTGTGATATTTATCAATGTAAGGTGATCTACTAATTTTTATCCTCAATTATCATGCATTTACAGGAAGTTGCCGGTTTTCTCCTGCAGAAGTCAACCGGTAAGGAACTTTTATCTATACCTTTAGTAATTTAATAGTTATGATCCTTATGAAATCCGTTAGTAGGGCAGCTTGTCACCAACGCCCCTTGGTCATACAACATAGAAACACATCACCATTCAATCCACATAAAGGCATAGGGGATAAATGCACTCAACTATTCCACCTCCTTATAGAAACTAGCTTCACCTTTCAAGGTGAATCCCTAGATGTTCGTTAGCGGGGCAACTTGTCACTAACGCCCCTCGGTCATACGATCTAGGGAATCCCTCTATGAGATCCACAAGTGGTACAAACATCAAATTAAGCATGGTAATTAGATCCAAACACAACAATCCACACAAGATCAAATAGATACAAAATATAATAATATCATTGAGATAGGAAATTAGCATATCCATGAGATTCTTATATTAAATCATACCACAAATACTCCTTTAGTCCTAGAACAATGAATCTACTCCATAATATAAAGATAGAGATCCGAAGACAAAGAGATCACAAACATTTCAAT
>JBBMJZ010413116.1:6531706-6559295 GCA_037833815.1 Zingiber zerumbet | reverse complement strand
CCGTATCGGCACGGCACGATACGATACCGAAACTGTATCGTTCCGGTGTATGACCGAACCTCGGCACGGGTCGAGATTTTAAACCTTGCTCCTCATTACCTGCACCATATGGATCTAGTGAGTCTAAAGACACAGCAAATTCAACCATTTATAAAAATTACATCCGTTCACATTTAAGAGAGTATATATATATTTTTTTATAATTTACCATGTATTGACATTAGTTTTATAAATTTCCTCCTCATAAATTACAAGAATTCGGTTCATCAGATATAGTTACTTTATACTTCAACCTTTGATTGTTTGGCTAAATTTTTATCATAGTACTAGGTTGGTAAGGTTCATCGGACCCTTTTTAAGCCAGATTCCCAAACCCTTATACATCAGTAAGGTTCACCAGACCCTTCTTAAGCCGAATTCCCAAACCTCTTTTATTTTGGTAAGGTTCACCGAACCCTTCTTAAGCCGGATTCCCAAACCTCTTTTATTTTAGTAAGATTCATTGAACCCTTCTTAAGCCGGATTCCTCTACTTATCACATTGTCACATACAAATCACATTATTAAAAACAAGACATTATTACTTTTCATGTATAGGAAGACATTGCTAAATAAATAAAATGATTTGCTTGCATGTTAAACAAACATCCAACTTGTAGGCATCAGCATCCTACTAACAATTATGATAATATGCTAAAACAAACTATCAACTTGCGTGCATCAATATTCTACTTGCAATTATGATAATAGAGTTCGAGGTGCTAATAGATAGGAGGTAAATAAAAATAGAAATGTCGAGAAAAGGATCTTGCTCCTGTGCCCTCCCATCCACCCTTCTTTGGTCACTATACCTCACCTCGCAACCCCCCTCTCCGCCCCCCTTCTTTCTTCACCCAAACAGCCCAGAAAGAAAACCCATATCCCCACCGCCGACCCTTCTTCCCTCACTCGAACAACCCCTACAAGATAGCAGCAACTTTGAGCCCCTTTAGCATCCAGATTTTTCATCCAAAATCTATAAAACTTCGTCAAATCTTCGCAACCAATTCCAAAATTAAATGCAACACACATCAAAATATCATAGTATGATCCATATGGTGCAGCAAATCAGTAAATGCAAAAATAACAAAAGGGAACCTTGCCTTGGTGTTTTGCGTACGGAAGATAACTAGCGAGACATAGGGAAAACACTACCTTAAGCGTTCTGATGAAGTTCTTCCTCTATCTCCTAAGTTTATAGGGTTCGGATGGGGGTGTGGGGAGGTTGGCGGTTTCAAGGGTTAGGGGAGAGGGAGAAAAAATATAAGGCATGTATTTAAAAGGTTAAAGCAGGTCGGGTTGCTAGCAAATTTGGCCGAGTTCGTTAACCTATTAATATATTAATTACTTAAACTCGTAACTCTTGATTTATTTAAATGAACTGGTTTTTTTTTACACTACAGTTACCCATTACATGAAGCAATTATATAAATATTATTATTTTTTATTTTAAATAAAGTAATTTTAAGAATTTAAAATTGATGTATATCAGTACTATTCAATTTAAAAGGACATTTTTTCATAAAAAATTAATATTTGCTTTGTTTTTTTAACATTAATTTTTTTAATGGTTGATTAAAATTTTAAATAATATTTCCATGTTTTTATAATATTTTTTTGCCAAAATTATTTTGTACATATAATCTTCTATTTCTATTTACTTGTCTTATAAATAAAAAGTTGTTCTAGTTCATTACTAAATCCATTAATATCATATAATTTTAATGTTAAAAAAGGTATTCACATTATTATATTCAATATAACTGTAGAATACTTCTAAAGATTCCCTTGATTGTAGGGATTATAATTAATTTGGATTCCCTTGATTATTGAGATTGAGATTGATTTTTCTTTTCTCTCCTTATATATATAAATACCTACATGTAAATGTATTAATGATAATCTAGAGAGAATTTCTCTTTTCTACATGGTATCAGAGTCAAGTTGAAAGGCAAACCCTATTTTTTTTCTGCGTCATCATTCCTTACGCCGCAGCATCGCGCACGCCTCTTCGCACACATATCGCAACCCCTCTTCGACAACCACCTGATGTTGCCACCCTCCTCTCCTCTTCATGAACTAATGCTGACATTTTCCTGCATCATGAGCACACCGTCCTTCATCCTCTCCTATAGTACGACGACGGAGAGAGGCTTGGGAGATTAGTAGTTTAGCAACGGTAGGGATTATCCTTCCTGCAATTCCACCGTCCTCGCCTATCTTCTTGCATCTCTTATGCTATTATTAGTCGTATGCCCTCTTTTACCGAGCTGATCAATGGCTTTATCCTGTCCTCCAAAGTTGGATATTTCAATCTTTACCAACCACATCACTGTACCACTCTTTTCCGAGCAGTTAGATGGTAAGAACTACTCTTCTTAGGCCTCTCACATTAAGCTTTGGCTTGTTGGACAGAGTTATGTGACACATCTCACTCACACTGAAGAGGATGCCCAAGTCATCGATCACCTTCTATGGAAAAAGGTTGACACCTAGTTGTGTTACATTATCCGAGCCACCATCCATCTATATCTTAGGGATGCCTTCCGCACTCACAAAACCAATAACTTTGTTTGGACACAAGCTCAACAACTTTTTACAAACTCCTCTTGGCGACTCTATCAAGTTTGTGAAGATCTCATGATCATCCTCAGTGCCCATCAGATTAAGGATTCAATTGTCTACCTATCTAGGTTCAGTCTCTAGTCTTCTTTGTGACTTCAATGAACTACTTCTACCTGCGACCATTCCTGTTGCGGAGCTTGAAAATTGAAAGAAATTTTTTGTCTCTGGCTTTATATGGTCTGTTCACAGATTATTCTCATGTTCACGATTAGATCCTGAGCAGCCCCACTGAAGCTACTATAGATAGTAACTGTGCAACTCTCCTCCGTGTTCCTGCTAAAGTCTTGACATTCAGCTTTGGTCTCTCGAAACAACAACAGACCTCCACCTCGTAAGGGTGGCAGAGGACGTCTTTGGTGTGATCACCAGGACACACGATTGATAAGTGCTAGAGTCTCCATGGTCGACCTCCTCGCGCTGCTCAAATCGCTCAGAGTTCTATCACTTCTTCAGCTTCTGCTATACAATTGTCACCGGATCTGACCCCACCACCTTCCTATGATGACTTTCTGAAATGGTACGAGGATCGTCAAGTTTCAGATTCCACTGTAGATGTCGCACACGCTGGTAATTCCTTTGCTGGCATATCTCGCTCTTCGGGTCCTCGAGTTCTTGACTCTGGGGCTACTGATCATATCACTGGTAATAAATCCTTTTTTTCTTCTCTCTCTACTTCCGGTTATTTACCCTTTGTCACTATGGTCAATGGTTTCCAAACTCAGTCCCAAGTGTTGGTATTGTTCATCCTTCCCCGTCTCTTTCTATCCCTAATGTTCTTTATGTCCCCGGAGCTCCCTTTAATTTATTGTCCATAAGCCAACTCACTTGAGCCTTTAATTGTATCATCTCTTTTACTAAAACTTCTATTTCCTTACAGGACCGGAGTACGGGGAGGATGATTGACTTCGGATGTGAGTCTCATGACCTATACAGGTTTCAGCAACCCTCTCTTGTTGGTTCGGCAGTGACATTTCCACTTCTTATTCATGCTCAGTTGGGACATCTAGGTCTGGATAAGTTGAAACAATTATGTCCTAGTCTTTCTCACTTAGAGTCTGTCTTGTGAATCGTGTTAATTAGGAAAGCATGTTCGCAGTTCTTTTTCTCCTCGTACTGTGAGTCGGGCTACGCCCCCTTTTTCTTTGGTTCATTCTGATGTTTGGGGTTCGAGTCATATTTCTTCTACATTAGAATTACGATATTTTGTTACTTCTATAGACGATTGATGAAGGATCATTCAGAATTATTTCCTATTTTTCAATCTTTTTTCCATGAAATCAAAACTCAATTTGGTTTTCTCTTCGAACTTTGCAAAGTGATAATGCATGCAAGTATCTATCTTACTCAGTTTCGTACCTTCTTGGCATCTCACTGTGTGTTGCATCACATGTCTTGCCCTCATACTCCTCAATAGAATGTGGTTGCATAACGTAAGAATCGTCATCTCCTCGAGACCACCCGGACTCTTCTTCTTCACTCTCACGTTCCTCATCAGTTTTGGGGCGACACTGTACTTACTGCGTGTTATCTCATTAATCGCATGCCTTCCTCAACTCTCCAGGGTAACCTAGGGTTTTTGGTTCTATATGTTTTGCTTATGCTCTTGATCCTGACATCAACAAACTCTTTTCCCGGTCTTATAAGTGTGTCTTCCTTAGATACAAAGGGTATAAGTGTTATTCCCCTACTCTCTGTCGGTACTTTATCTAATGTCATGTTCTTTGATTTGGTTCCCTTTTTTGTGCCTCACGCATCTCCATCCGAGTTCTCTCCTTCTCCGCATGCACTAGTGATTGTCTTTTATCCTCCAGGAGCGTCTCTATCACCTTCAGCCCTATCTCCTCCTTTGCAGGTTTATCGACGTCGTCCTCACCCTGCTTTGCCGCCGCCCATCACTGGCACTGCCATAGACACACTTTGGAGCCGAGTCCTTCGCCTCTTCCTCCGGTCTCGTCTCCTGAGTTTGATATTCCCATTGCACTTCGTAAAGGTATGCGTTCCACTCGTAATCCTTCACCTTATTATATTTCCTTGAGTTATCATCGTCTTGCTCCTTCCTACTTTTCTTGTCTTTCTTTCTTGTCATCTATCTCTCTTCCAAAGACTGTAGGTGATGCCTTTGCTCATGCAGGATGGAAACATGCTATGCTCGATGAAATGTGTGCCTTGCAGTGCAGTGCGACTTGAGACCTTGTTTCTCTACCACCTAGGAAGTCAGTTGTTGGTTGTCAATAGGTGTATACGGTGAAAGTTGGTTCAGACGGCACGGTTGACTGGCTAAAGGCTCGCCTTGTCGCTAAAGAGTATACTCAGATCTTCGGATTGGATTATAGGGACACTTTTTCTCCTGTTGCCATGATGTCTTCCTTTTCCTGTCCATTGTTGCGATTTAACATTGGCCTCTTTATCAGTTGGACATCAAAAATGTATTTTTACATGGTGACCTGCTTGATGAGGTCTACATGGAGCAACCTCCGTGTTTTGTTACTGAGGGGGAGTCTTCTGGTCTTGTATGTCGCTTGTGGAAATTTTATATGACCTCAAGCAGTCACCCAGGACATGGTTCAGTAGATTTAGTACGGTAATTCAACAGTTTGGCATGACTCAGAGCGAGGTTGACTATTCTGTCTTTTATCGCCACTCATCTACTGGTTGCATTTACTTAGTGGTTTATGTTGATGATATCGTCATCACAGGTAGTGATCATCTCGGGATTTCAAAAGTAAAGCAACATTTTTTCAAACATTTCCAGACAGGATCTCGACAAACTCAAATATTTCTTGGGATAGAAGTAGCACAATCTAAAGATAGGATTATCATATCCTAAAGGAAGTATGCAATGGATAATTTGGAAGAGACAGGAATGTTAAACTCAAAGATAGTCAACAACCCCATAGATCCTAATGTCAAGCTCCTGCCAAATCAGGGGGAGCCTCTTTCAGATCCTGAACGGTACAGACGATTAGTAGGGAAACTTACTGTTACTTGTCCAGATATCTCGTTTGCAGTAAGTGCAATATGGAACATTAGGATGTTGTGACTCACATTATTAGATATATCAGAGGCGCACCATGAAAGGGTCTTTTGTATGAAGACAAAGGACATACTCGAGTTATAAGATATTCTGGTGCAGATTGGGCAGGATCTCCCACTGATAGAAGACCCACTTCTGGGTTTTGTATATTTATCGGAGATAACCTTGTTTCTTAGAAAAGCAAAAAGTAGAATGTTGTGGCAAGATCCAGTGCAGAGGCAGAGTATCGAGCTATGACCATAGCTAGTCAAGAGCTTATATGACTAAAACAGTTGCTTTAGGAACTAAGGTTTGGAGAGATTACACAAGTATCACTTATATGTGACAATCAGGTCGATATGCATATCGCCTCAAACCCAGTTTTTCATGAGAGGACAAAACATATTGAAGTTGATTGGTACTTTGTCAGAGAGAAAGTTATATATGGAGAAATGCCTACTAGCTTTGTCAATTCACATGATCAACTAGTAGATATATTCACTAAGTCACTAAGAGGTCTCCGAATTGACTACATATGTAACAAGGTTGGTGCATAAGATCTATATTCTCCAACTTGAGGGGGAGTGTTGAATACTTCTGAAGATTCCCTTGATTGTAGGGATTATGATTGATTTGGGTTCCCTTGATTATTGGGGTTGAGATTGATATTGTATTCCCTTGACGGTAGGGATTGAGATTGATTTTTCTTTTCTCTCATTATATATATAATTACCTACGTGTAAACATATTAATTATAAGATAGAGAGATTTTCTCTTTTCCACATTAACTAATAGAAGAAGTTGTGATACTAGGGAGATCATAAAAAAAAAGAAGAGAAACAATATCAATTCATCTTCGGTCGCCTCATTGATTACAATAAAGGAAATCTTGTGATGGGATTATTAACCATTTTAATCAGTTTTGAAAGACATCTTAGTTTTTGATACATTTCTTTTCCTGTAGGGAGATGTAGAGTCCTCTGTAAGTATCTTTTTGTGAACAAATGATCTACATGATGGTTTTGAGTAATAACTATTTTTACAAATTTGTGCCTTTGGTAGGAGGTTCCAGTTTCTGATGTTTGTGAAGCCTTCAAAGTTGCTAGGGGAATGATTCAAGCTTTACAAGAAAATGCTGGCAGATTTGCTGCTATGATATCAGTATTCTGTGAGAGGCTTGGCTGGCAAGATTTACAAGGCCTTTTTGCTAAGTTCCAGAATCGTGTTTCGTTTGGAGTTAGGGCAGAAATTGCTGAGCTTACTGCAATTCCATATATTAAAGTAGTGCTACTATTAAATCTCCTCAATGAATTTTTTAATATGTTGTTTTATTTCCTTGCATGTTTATCATTCTGAAACTCAATTTCATGCATCATATTTCTGCTTGTTAAAGGGTTCAAGAGCCCGGGCACTTTATAAGGCTGGTTTGCGGACTCCTTTGGCTATTGCTGAAGCATCTGTTACTGATATTGTGATTGCCCTTTCTGATAGTTCTAGATGGGCTTCTCAAGGTTAGCTTTCTTGATTTATTTTAGTCTTCCTTTATTTATTGATAGTTCTAGATGGGTTTCTGTTGATCATCTATTTTCAAGAATGAAATCTGCATATGAAAATGGCTTAGATAAACAAAATCAACCTATTTAAGTTAAAGACAATCATTTCCATCAGCTTGTGCTATGTTAAGATTCAATAAAAGAGGATTTTATAAAACATATGTTCATGTTTAACTGATTCTTCTAGTTAAAACCTCTTTTTCAACCAAATCAACTTTAGATTGAAAAGTTGTGTGTTCTAGGTATTTTCTCTATTGTCTCCAGCATTTAACCATTATAGAAGCATGATCTTTACATGTTAATCATGCATGAAATCTCATATAAATTGAGAACTTTGGAAGCTTTGCCCACTGCCCATTGATGTAGATGTTCAATTAAGGAAAAAAAACTTCCCACTGCTACTTGTCTCTATGGATGTGTTGCTAATGTCCTCTTAGATGCTGACTAAGGACCAGTGTTGAGGATGACTATTAAGGTAACTGTAAATGTCATAGTATCAAAGACGAAAATGGCTGGTTCAGGATGAGTGGTGAAGAAGGGTCACTATAGTGTTATGGTGTTTAATATAGTGACAAAGATGGCTGGTTGAGGATGAGGGCTCCAGAAGGGTCTCTGATGTTGTATGGTAGTGTCAAGAAGATGGTGAAGATAGTTGGATGATGATGAAGGTGGTTGAAGAAAGGAGCAAGGAAGTATTTATTTTAACCCTGAACTTTTACACAGGCCTTTTTCTAGTTGATAGGGGGTTAAGTCTATGTTTTTACACTGCACATCCAGTTTGTATCAAAATTTTCTATTTGAATTGAATCATACCAATTCTTGATTCAGTTCGATTCAGAGACAAAGTGCACATATAAATCTAATTGTATTCTTATTGAGATTCATATGATTATGATACATGTTTTGTTGCTGCATAAATTATGATGTGTTTGATGTCTCATGGGATTGCATCCTCAAGGAATATTCTTTTGTTTCTGCAAGGTCTAGTTGGCAAGTTATATTTTGGTGTTGGTGTGTAGGATAACGTTTATTTTTCTCATTCCTTAAATTTTTGTTGACCTCCCTCTTTTTTATTTTTTGTTTTTAATTTTTAATTTTTTTTCTTACAAATCCTAGTTTAATGTCAGATTAATAAGATATTGCTGGTATGAGCTTTTCTTTTTTAAAGTTTATCCTTTTGCTTTGTGTAGATGAATCCAACTTGCAACGCATGCAGCTAGGCATAGCTAAAAAGATAAAGAACGGTGCACGTAAAATCGTTCTTGACCAAGCAGAAGAAGCAAGAATCGCTGCATTTTCTGCTTTCAAATCACTTGGAGTTCATGTTCCCCAGCTGTCACGGCCTTTACTTTCTACTGTAGCTGAGGAGTCCGTTGAAGGTTCAAAATTGGCCTGTTCTAAGGATGAACCTATCAAGGATGTTCAACTCACTGAAATGCGACTTGCAGATCATCATAGAGAACCATCAATTGAGACGAATAATTCTAGTTTGAAGGCTGCTGGTGTAGATGATAATGGTAATGCATCTAGAATCTTGATCAAGAATGAAACAGTCGGCCATCCTAATCCTATGGTTGACGTGCCTGTCATGTCTGACCAAGGAATTATGGTTGGACTAAAGGAGGATAACCATGGTACCAGGCCTGATGGTCCTATTCCAGCAAGTAATTTTCCTGGTGGATTTGATTTCTTTCTGGATCAGTGGGCTTCAGTTAATGAATTTTATTTTGATCTTCACTTCTTAAAACGGCAAAATCCAAACTCTTCTATTCTTTTTGAAGTCCTTGGCTTGGCCATTTCTTGGGAAAATTCACCAGTTTATTATTGCAATTTCTCTAAAGATCTTATGACCTACAGTAATGTGAATGAATTTGACATGTGGGATCTTGCTAGAAATAGATGGAGAAAGATTGCAAAAATCATGAGGCAAGATGGTGTTGGGAAGATAACTTGGAATTTGAAGATTCAGATTCAGGCTCTAAAATCTCCATGTGTTTCCATTCAAAGATGTGGGAAGCTCAACTTTGGCAATGTCAAATGGGATGAGTGTGAGATTATTGATAATTCGTTTCTTTCATTACCTAATATATTTGTGCATAATGGAGTTGATCTGTGTTTGGCAAATTGGATACTATGGCCTGATGAGGAAAGCAAATCTACTCCAAACCTAGAGAAGGTATTTTAAATAAATATATATTTTGTATTTTTTTTAGTTTTAAATATATTTATGATCCATGAAATGGTAGAATTCATATTGTGATCAAGTATAAAGTTTCCATACCTTTCGCAACTATTTCATACTTCATTATGTTTCTGAAAGTGTTCCAAATTGCAACCTTGACTTAGATTGCTTCTTATTCTGCAAATCAATACATGTGCCCTTGTAAATTGTACTATACATATTTAGGATTTTAGGTATTCATTATATACAATTCTAAATGCAGATGAGATAGTGTAAAAGGTTTCATGAACTAAACATTAGTTGTTAGATATGTATGACCTGTTTTTGCATGATCATCATCTGTCCTGCAATTTTTGATGTCTATTCAATATTTCAAATGTATATTCTATTTTGGATATTTTTCATGTCATAGTATGAACCTCCCAATGTCTTGTTTATTGACAATACACAATGTTCTAATGCATTTCAATGTATTCTGCACATTTGGTACTTACTAGTAAGTATGAGCTTCTGCTAGATAAATGCTAGTAGTAGCTACTAGTAAGTCTTTTTGTATGTTACTAGTAGTAACTATCCTGCTTTGGTGGTTTTTTTTCTCCAAATGCTACTACTACTAGTAAGTGGAAGCTCCGTTGCAAAAGATTTAGAAGAAATGTGTGTTGCCATGCCCGAGTTTGGTTGATCGAAAGGTAAGCTTCACTCAATCTGTGTAATTGAAGTAATATCAGAGTAAACAAACTTGACTAAACCACGTACCTCAACAAGAAATCACATTCAAAGAATCAACCAATTCAATGACCAACCTGTAGCTGGAGGCCAAAGTAGACAATAATAAGAGTGGACATAAATGTGATAATAGAGTCTATACAAGATGTGCATGTAGAAAATTCGCAAGATAAAAATACTGATTAAGATGGATGATCTTTAACTTGACACCAATCTTAAGATATCACCAATTGTCATGTTTTAAGTTATCAATAATTAACCAACATTAAGTGGACATTTTTTTTTCTTCTTTAACTTGAAGAATGTTTATTGGAACATGCAAGCTTTTGACAGATTTAATCCACACGCTCGGGGAGTTTCATTTGCTAGATTTGACATACCTGTAGGTTGTCAAGAAAAGGTTGCCTAATCATGTTTCAGCAGCTGCTAATCGGGATGGTAGATGGAAAAATCAAATGCGTAAAGCAGCACATAATGGTTGTTGCCGTCGAGTTGCACAAATACGTGCTCTCAGTTCCTTTTTGTTAAAGCTAATTGCTTCAGAGGGACTTGCTGAAGTGCTCTCTAAGATTGAGTATCCATTGGTATAACTCATTGCTATTCAGAATTCTCAATAATGCTACAGATATTGAGGCTTGGGGGCATGACCTTAATTTGTTTTCATACTTTATTCTTGTACATTTGCTATAGGTTGAAGTCCTTTCTGACATGGAGCTTTGGGGCATAGGTGTTGACATGGAGATATGTCTTCATCAGAGGCATATTTTAATAATAAAGTTAAAGGAGCTTGAGAAAGAGGCTTATAGATTGGCTGGAATTACTTTCTCCCTCTATAATGCTGCAGATATTGCAAATGTCCTTTATACACATTTAAAGTTGCCAATACCCCAGGAGTCTGCGAAGGGTAAACTACATCCTAGCACTGCTAAGCATTCCTTGGATCAATTAAGGTATCTTTTCTAAGAGATTTTATTTTCTTGTTATCACTTACTGTCGTTTCTTTCTGAGTGATTGTACTTGATAATTGTTTGGGTCATAATTTCTATAAAATAGTTTGTTGTTTCTGTATCTTGTTTGTTGATTAGGTATAAATTCACCTTTTTAAACTAAAACTCTTCTAAAAAGCAGTTGCCATTTTAGATGCAAGCCTTGATATTGCATTCTTGGGTTTCCTACAATTTGGAGCAATGTTTTTTAAGATAGAAGATAGACCTAGTAATTGAGCAGCTCGATGCACGAAGCTCTTGCCAATGTGAAGTTGGACCACATTGGGTCTTATCTTGTATTGTAAGAGGTTGTTTCTGCGACTCAAACCACCACAAGGTCATAAGGCAACAACTTTACCATTGCGCCAAAACTCCCATTCAGCATGTCTTTGTTATTTGACAAATCATAGGAGAAATTGTGAAGCCTGTTTTAACTGTCAATCAGATGGAGTATTGCTTCCTGGAGGTTAAATTTGATGGAAGATGATGAATTTGTTCTTCTTGTGAAGTCCAAAATTATTGAGAACCATAAAAGATATGATTGCCATCTCAGCATGTGACCATCTTGCATTTGTGATATTTAGGAGTATCTTCCACTCAGAATTAGTCATTCTCGTTTATGAGTTATTAGTTATTATATTCTTTGACATTGAGTATTTTAGCTTCTCTGTGGATATTGTTTCTCATTGTTAGTATCTTTGGAAGATGTTTATGATAAATATTACAGAGCATGAATGAGAAAAAGGAAGATAACTTTGGATTAACGTTCCTTGTTGTTTATGAATGAAAATTGAGATTGGTGGTTTCTTAGGATGCTCAAATGGACAAGTGCAGTAGTCTATGGTATTTGTATAACAAAAATCACCTCTTATTAAGTGACTAGTTATTTTGACGTAGGGAATAGACTTCACCCCACTTAAATATGCTATTATGGCTAGAATATGCTGCAGATAAGGAGACATGTTGAGTTATGATGCTTCATTCCCATGGTTTGTAGTGGTGCATGGTATTTCTTCCAAATAATTAGTTATTTTGGGATAGAATAAGGAGTCCATGGTAGAAGAGGAGAATGAGATTGCTAATCATCCTATACATGTATTCTGACTTAAATGAGTGAAATTTATGTTTGTTTTTCGAAGATTCCAAGTGGTCTGGCCTTTTCCTGGAAATAAGCTACATGTTTTTACCTGTATGATAGCATCTTGATCGCCTGATTTATTTTTAAAAGAAACCAAACACAAGCTTTATGAAACATTTATGCCAATTTGAATATGAATTATGTTTGATTTTTTTTTGGGGAAAAAAAATTATTGCCTTTCATAACTAATCCTTACTTAAAGTTAATGGGCATGGACTACATATGCTGGGTCTACATTTATGATGTGCTGGTTTCCATCTTGTTGATGTATATGGATTCTATGTGCTGGGTCAAATTAACTCAAACTTTGTATGGTAGAATTTTTCAATTTTACAAATACTTTTTCTTCTTTTCCAGAGATCAGCACCCTATTATTTCTGTAATTAAGGAGCATCGAACTCTGTCAAAGCTCTTGAACAGCACACTTGGATCAGTTTGTTCAAGGGCTCAACTGTGCATGAAGTCACAAAAGTACAAAATACATGGGCATTGGCTCCAGGCATCAACAGCAACAGGACGCCTTGCCATGGAGGAGCCAAATCTTCAGGTTTTTTATTATTATTATTTATTATTATTCTAATCTTTCATGTGCATGAACAATTAACTGATTAGTGAGTTGCTTGTTATGTAGTGTGTTGAACGTACGGTAGGTTTTACAACCCATCAAACTGATCAATACAGCTCAAGCTCATTAGGATGCAATGAACATCAGATCAATGCTCGTGACATATTTGTTCCTTCTGAAGTAATGCATCATTTTAGTTTTGTCATCTGTTGCCCTATTTAGATATAAATTGACTAACACTCACATAATATCATCTTGCTCCAGGATGACTGGTTGCTGCTGACAGCTGATTACTCTCAGATAGAACTACGTCTAATGGCACATTTCTCAAAAGATTTGCCTTTGATTGAACTTTTAAGCAAACCTGATGGTGACGTTTTTATAATGATGGCTTCAAGATGGACTTCTAAGCCAGAATCCTCAATTAACTCTGATGAGAGAGATTGCACTAAAAGGTTGGTCTATGGCATCCTGTATGGTATGGGTCCTAATGCGCTTGGGGAGCAACTTCAATGCAGCCCTGAAGAAGCTGCAGAAAAAATTCAAAGCTTCAGATATTCATTTCCTGGTATCTCTACTTGGCTTGATGAAGCAGTTTCATCTTGCCGACAAAAAGGGTTAGTTTATTTGTATCACAGTTAATTAGGAGCAACACCACTTAATTATAGTCTAGATATTAAACATGGCAAATTTTCTGGTCTTTCTGAGCAATGAAATATGCATTATTTTTAACTATGTGCAGTTCAATGTCAATTGCAAATAAGATGTGATACCACAATCTTATCTGCAACTGAGCTGCATGGGTTGACTTCAGAAAGACCGATTGCAAAGAACATGAGTGTTGTCTGCTTCCTTAATTAGTAGGTCGCCCTCTAGAGGTCAGGGATGCATGGGCGCTGGTCAATTTTACACCTAGGAGTACTTCAAAGTTCAAACCCAAAATTGGTTTACACCTTTTGTGAGTTATTAGAGTTGCAAAGGGCTTGACAACCAATTAATCCATGTAGGCATCCTAATATACACTTTGCTGAATTGGCAATTTGGTGAGTGCCACATCTGCTAATGATGGATGAATATTGAATGGAAATCTAATTGATGATAGATTTTAACATGTTTTATGAATATTGAGTTAGATTTGAAAAATAATGAAAGGATGCACTAGATTTGAGAAAATGTCAAAAGTCTGTATATTTATATTTTAATCCTTAAGCCTTTGTGTTGCCTTCCTACTTTCATTCTACAACCATCTTTCTTTTTCTTTTTCTTCATATTTTCTTGTACGCTTCTTGTTGATCACTATGTTTGGCCTGCTATTTATGCGCTGCAATGTTTCTAGGGCCCTCACTGTCTGATTTCCTTCTTTGGTTTTGTTTCCCTATTCTAAGGGACCCACATAACTTGAGAGATTTGTCAGCTAATGTCTCATCCTATTCTATCTTATTTGCATGTTGCATATTCACTGCCCATAGTGGAGAACTAGACCAAGAAAATATCAAATATTTATCTGTCTATATGTTTTCTCTATCACGTGTCTAATTTCATTTTTTTTAGAGTTATTCTAGTTTATATAACAAATTGGGCATAGATAGTATCTATGCTACAACTTGACAGGAGCCTTAAATGAAAATAGATATTAGTCTTGGTATACCCAGTCCTTTGTCTATTCTTTAAATATAATTAATTATTTTGATAGAATTAATCATGTTTAAGATTTTTATGTTGAATTTATAAATGTCATTATCCTTTATGACATATAATGCAATATAATGTTTCTCTTTCCTAAATGCTACCATAATGATCATTACTTTGAATTGTGTGGTTGCTTGACTGTGATTTTGAATGCGGTTTCTTTTCTTGATTTCCTCTAATTCAAGTGAAATATATGGAAAACATAACATCTATCTTGTTCCTGTTATGTTTGTAGTATTTCATTCTGTCAAAATAGAATATTGGTTGTGTGTCACATCCAAGAGTATTCAGTTCTGGATCTCTATGACCATTGCAGATATATCAAAACCTTGATGGGAAGAAAGCGTTTTCTATCAAAAATCAAATTTGGAAACCACAAAGAGAAAGCTAAAGCTCAAAGACAAGCGGTTAACTCAATTTGTCAGGTACCAGGGATTATTTATGGTTCTTATTTGCTTAAAATTCTTAGGTGACTTTTCTATTCAGGGATCTGCCGCTGATATAGTTAAGGTGGCAATGCTAAATGTTCACTCTGCAATTGTTGATGGAAGATCAAATTTCAATGGGATCAGTGCAGAGTATCCAAATCTCAAAGGACACTGCCGCATAATTTTGCAGGTTGTTATTGACAGAAATTTGTTCTATCATTGCCAAACAGTATTTGTCCCAACTATTTGAAATTGGCTATATAGATGTCATCCCTCCATACAGGTTTATGTAGAGCTGTGCATTGACTTTTTGTGTGTATTTCTTCCTAATATCCATCACTAATATTTTCTTAATCAGTCTAAAGGCCATATGATGATTGCACACGACTCTACAAGTCCATTTCCTTTTCAACTATCCATTCTTTATTCTATCAATTATATCTTTATTAATATATCTTTGTTGTTGTATAATAAATTTAAGATACCTAAAGCTCCTATAGGAATTTCATGTCAATTCATTTTAACTAATTTATTCTTTTCTTATTATTGAAATTACATTTCCTATATTGAGTTTTAGTTTTACCTAACTTGAAACTTTTAGTTTCTAAATTTCTTTTCATAATTCTAGCCTTCAATTTGATTTATTTACACTATCATTAATTACCGTGGTATTGACGTATTGTCTGCAAATTGCATACTTCCAATTACCATGGTATTGTCTGCAAATAACATAGTCCAAAGGTGTGTTGCTTAAACATAATGGCTCAGCTAGTACCAGTTTAAAAAAAATTGTTCAGTATACTTTAAAAGCATTTCTTGATAAAATATTATCATTTAGCATCTTACTTTGCCAATTAATTACTCCTATGCAATGGTTTAGCTAAACAAGCCATTGGACAAATTACCTTTATATGCATGTTTCTTTTGTCAAAGATCAAGTATTAGTAATATTTGAAATTATGGATTATATGTATATTAGTTTTTTTAATGGATTTAATTTTATGTCTTATTTAGTGATTCAAGTGAGATTTGTATAATATTCTGTGATTGGTATATATGTTGGCTGAATGAGAGAAACTTGATTTCTTTTTATATTTGCTTGATATCTATATATCAAGTAGCACAGAGCTTGATACAATTAATACAAAGCTCAATGTGAGTGATATGAAGTTTAATACAGTTATACAAATATAATAATTTATGGAAAATTAGTAATATAATCATAATGTCATGCCTAAATACCTAATATATATGCATAGGAAAAGTTAATTAGAGTTTAAAGTGTTATTTGGAGAGTCGTGATTATATACATTGGGTTATAGGTCAATGTGATCAGATTGGTGCCTAGAGTGTCCCAAAATCATAATCTAAAACCCTGTTGTTTTGATACTTTTGGACATTCAACACCATATCTTGATACCAATGTAACCTGTCAAATTCCATTGTTTCAAAATTCATACAGTATGTGCTGTCTAATCTGTGCTTACTGTCATTCTTAGGTACATTCTGGCTTATGGGCATATGTATGTCTCTTATTTCATAATGACCAGTTAATCTTTATGATACTGATATTGTGGTAGTAAGAGGGTTTACCTGCATATTGATTCAATTTATTGTTATAATTTAACGAACTGTTCATTCTGACAAATATAGGATTGCTTTTGGATTTCCCCTTATGCGACTGACGTGATATTTACTACTAAATATGAAGTTACTTTTATCTGATAATTAACTGGGTATTAATTGTAATATTCGTTACTCTTCTTGGGCACTTTTTGGATGTGCGTTCAATGTGACTGAATCACCGTCCTTTTGCTGAACCAATCAGGTACATGATGAATTGGTACTAGAAGTTGAGCGAGGTTTAATCAAAGCTGCAGGGAATTTTCTGCAATCGTGTATGGAAAATGCTGCATCACTTCTTGGTATCATATGAATCAGAACTTTATTGCCCCATTTCGATATCATAGTCTATGTTTAATTGTACTTAGCAACTTTGTTGATTGTTCCAGTTCCTCTGCGGGTCAAACTAAAATTCGGCAAAACATGGGGTTCTCTAAAGCCTCTCCAGCTAGAACCATAAAACTTGCACATGCAGGTATTGAAATATTTTCTGTTCAGTTTAAGAACAGGTTATCCTTTTGTTATGTTATTGGATATTAGAGTTATTTGGTTAGTTGTGGGGTATTATGTCAAATTTTTATATATCATATAGAAGTTATGTTACAATACTTCATCGCAACTTGGTGTCAGGATGCATTCGGGTTCAAATTTCACGTGTGCCAATAATATTCTCACCAATTATTCAGATTTTGGCAATCAAATGAACTATACATGCACCTATAAGAAAATTATGATGTATGACAGTGAAGGAAGACTACCAAAATTATCTTGTGGCCTTCCGTTGGGGATTGAAGAAAATCTTAATGGACTCATAGCAGGATCTACATTCTTTGCATTGTTCATTTTCTACTTCCATAATTGTAGGAAATTCTGTTTCATGTACACACTGATCATTTTTCAACAATAAAATGACGTCTGTTTATCTGACATCTATTTGTAGAAGAATTTCTAGAACAATATTAGAATATTTGTTGTTCAAAGCAATATGATTGAGATTGTAGTCACTTGTTCATTTCCTATCCTCCATATGCTTCTAAATTTTCTTTCTTGGCTGTGAATATAAAGGAAAGCGTTGTAGCAAAATACATGGAACACATTTGTGATGTGAGACAGAAGGAACATCCTACTGAAACTAAAACAAGTGACGGTGAACTACAATTTAGCGATCTGCACATAGAAGCCTATCCAAAGTTTCACAACCAACAGAATGTTGTATCTGTTCTATGACCTTAGCTACACAAAATGCGTATTATTTACTTGTGTCAAACCCCTGCGCTTTGGTTGCGAAAGAAAATGAATGAGACTTGACTCATTAGTTTCAAGATAGTAGCTTAGTTATCGTGTTTGATCAAATCAATGAATAAACATGCCACACAGTCAAGCTTATTTTGGACAGCAATTTATTAAGAGACCAACGTACTGTTACAGAGAAGTTGAATAACAGAACAAGTTTGAGAATTACACACTAGAAGGTATATGAACGTCGTGGAAGAGATTAAGGATAAGTTGAATCTAGAGTCTTTGCAGTACACATTCTCTGAAACCCACATGGTGTCATTTAATAGCAGAGTTCTCTTTCTTTGATATGCAATTGTAGCAAAATGTGATTATGCCCATCCTAGACATTCCTTATAGTCTGTCACAAGGTTATATGAAGGAAGATAAATCACGGGATCAATTTATAGCTGACTGTCAAATAGCTAGAGAGTGTGAGGGGTTGATATACAAGTTATGACATCAAGCATCATGTCAATGGCACATTTCACAGCTTCATTCTGATGTCTGGACTAAAGCTACCGACCAATCAACCAGTTGAAGTGGCACTCAGCTGCTTTCTAAGCAGAGAAGCTACCCATGTCACTAACAATTCCTTCAATACAAGTCGTTACTATAACCCAACTTCCTTCTTTACTTGATTGTAATGCAATGCTTCTTAGGCTCCCCCTTGGCGTGGTTCTCAAAATATCATAAAAACAATAAATTACTTCGTCATCCAGCTCAGCCAAAAAAAAAAAAAGTTCAAGCTGGCATCTTGCCACCCTAAAACATTTCAGATTTGCTGTTCTTGATGGAAAATTGTTGAATAATCGTGACACTGCAAACAAAGCTCGAAATTGGAAGTGGTCCTCGTTATAGATCATCTTAGCCAAAGTTGTCTTTTCCAAACCACCAAATCAACTAGAGAAATTCATCACCCGCTCAATGGGCTTACCTCTACTCTTGTTGACACCCACAAATTAAACTTCCTCCACTAATGGACCAATAATTTGTTCAACATGGACCTTTTTTTAAAATAATAATAATAATTATTATTATTGTGGTTTATATTAAATTAAATAAAGTCACTTAGGAGCTTTAGCTCAGAGGATGTCAACAGGCTTGCATCAAGTTTTGAATTAGCAAAAGGCTTATTGCTTGACAATTCACGCAATTAATGCTATTAACCTTGAATGTATGAGTTTGAGATTGTTGTTTGATTGGATAATGTATTTAGACTGCTAGGTTGCTGTTCAGTTGTTGTCTCATTGATATTTTGCAATATCTTTTCTTAGTAGTGTATAAACAAAACTATATCTGACATTGGTCATACTACTTGAGTGATCAAATTAATGCTACAAGGTCCAGTTTCTAAACAAAAGTCAATTTAATGTCCAACTTCAGTTATTGTCTCAGTTACACAGTTAAAAAAAAAAATGAAACATAAATAATGAAGGATGAAGTTTTATTTGATGGAAAATGAAACTTACAAGTAGGACTGATACATTCTTCTGGAGGTAGGACACCATAAGAGCCACATGACTAGCAGGATTCACATGACAGTTTTAAAAGAAAGATACATCCAAATCCATAGGATTTTATGATAAAATGATCTAGTCTTTGCAAATTAAGCCTTAGCTACTCTTTGCCTTCTCCCTAATGGTTCGCTTGAACCAAGGAATCCAGACAGATGTTGTCCTTTGATACTCTCTAAAGGCCTCTGCCCGATGATCTTTCTTTAACATTCTCCGCTCGACCAGCACTGTAACATATGCCAAGCACAAAGTGTTTCCTAGGGGACCAACAAACATCCATCCTTGTCCGACATTCCAAGCGAACAGAAACAAGGACCACCACCAGAGCTGCTCTCCAAAGTAGTTTGGGTGGCGAGAATACTGCCAAAGCCCTTCCTCAAGATTTGGCACTATGGGCTTGCCAACTTTACTCAAATTTTCATTTCTGCTTATGAACTCATACAATTGTGTGTCCGCAAAGTAAGCTATGACGATTCCAGTTAAGCAGGCACCTGTGGCAATGGAGTCCCATATATTCCATGGCTTATCACTACTGTGGATAGCATACATTGGCAAGGATATCCCAATAAGAAAGACCTACAAAATAGAAGCTAGTCAAAATGTTGCATCATATCTATTTAGAGACTATCGATAAGATAGAAGTATGGCATTCAATACATTGGACAAAACAAAGTCAAGTTGAAGAAACAACTCAGCTTGCTGTATCAGTTCATGTGTTGATCTCTACATCTATCTAAAAGAAATAGAACCATGTGCTCCAATATGTGAATTGATAGAAAAGGGATGTCATAATTGGGATTTTAAATAGGGCCTTTGAATATTAGATTTTGCATCTCTTTCGTATTTCCCTAAAGGAAAAAAAGATGAACAAGAGGTGTTAAGCCTTTTGTCATTCTAGTGCAAGCTATTTTTCTACAAGAACTTACCTATAGTATCATTGCCATAACCGAGTTTAAGCATCGAGATGGATTGTTGTGGTTGTTCTACAATTATAACACCAAGAATATAACCAACCCATGAACAAAGAAAGGAATGAGAAAAAGGCATATTGGCTAGTGATTGTCGAACCATAATTCTTAACTAGAAGAGACCCCAAATGTTTCTGCTCTTCGACCCATTGGATAGATAAAAATGTGGTCAACAAAGGGTACAAAATTAGCTTCTCGAAAAAGTAAGCATAATTGTCAAGATGCCAAGATATTGAACTTTAGATAGATATTTAGAGCTTTAGATAGACATTTGAACCCTGGGAGCTGAATGAAGCTATAAGCCAAGTTTGGATTGCTGTTCTTATCAATCACTCGATAGTCAAAACCCCAAGATGATTTGTGTTTCTGAATTGCAGCATTTATCTCAAGAATTCATGCCATCAGTTCAGACCATAATGTGTAAAGTAATTTAAGCACAGTATACAACAAGCAGATCCTTATTTTGGCAAATCGATCGGAGAAATTTTTCTCAAGCAAGCAACACTAGTGAGATTCGCGTAGGCATTTCCTCAAACAGTTTGACGATGAACAGAGAAAAGAAAGGAAAAGGTGCCATTTTGTCACCTGCTGCGAGAGGTAGACGGCGAAGAAGGACATCCACCACCAGGGCTTCCCATACTCCCTCCTCATCTCGTTGAACCGCCAGTCCTCCTTTTCGCCCCATTGCCACCGCTCCCTCCTGAAGTAGTTGTGCGTGAGCCTGACGCTCCACACCCACGTCAGCCCAATCGCCACAGCAGACCTCGCCGCGTCCGCCTTGGACATCGGGTGGCTGGCGTAATAGTGGACCAGCATCACCGGGATCACCGTCCAATACAGATCGATCAACTGCAAAGGAGGGATTTTTACCGGATAGCGCAGCAGGGAAATCACTTCAAAGTGGGAAGGGAAGCGAACTCACCCAGTGGTTGGAGAGGAGGAGGCCGATGATCCAGAAGAGGACGTCGACGTTGGCGAAGAAGAGGAGGTTGGCGAGGAGGAGCGGGTGGCGGGAGCACCAGGCCCAGAGGGCGGCAGAGGGAGGAGGAGGGGAGGATGAGGAGGTGGCTCGGAGGAAGGAGAGGTAGAAGAGGAGCGATGGGAGAGGAACGAGGCAGGCAATGACGGCATTCCAGAGACTTTTCCCCATGGCATGTGCCATGTCGTCGAGGTGTTCGATGGATGGTCTCAGTGATCGCGAGAGCAGTATTTAATGAGAGAAGGAGAAGTCGAAGGAGAAGATTAAATTAAAAAAGGCCGCGCGAACAATCTATACCTCACTCTTCCTCTTATTTTTTATTTTATTTTATTTTTTTTAACAATCCAGATTTCTCTTAATCCGTTGATATTGTATGTGGTGTTATTGTAACAGATAACATGTCGATCATTTGATCTCATAAAAGATCATTATGTTAGACAAACTTCTCTATAATTTATCTCTCTTTCAGACTTCTAGTAAGATCACATAATAAAGATTTATCACCTTTTACTTCCATAATTTTTCTTAATTTAAAAACCAACAAAATATCTTAATGAATTTTCAAAATTTTAATTTATTTTACTTCCATAAAATAATAATAATAATCTTCCATAACAAAAATTTCAGACTCTTATCATTTCTTTTCAATTAAAAAGTAATAATAATCCTACTACTTATTACTAAACCCTTATAAGGAGCACTATTATTACATTTAGAGATTACTTAAACTTCACATTTTTTTTGAAAAAAAATAATCAAATATCTAGCTATTCAAACAGATTAATTCGGAAGATGACCAATCCGGTCTTATACAAATTTTCCACCGGCTACTAGATATGTAAACTTTACAAACCAATTTAAGATTGTTTGACACTGTTTATCTTAATCAATTAGCATTTATTTATAATATTTATGAATAATTTAACATGGGGAAGGAGCTAAGAAGGATCTAATTCATGATAGCCAAATAGTTTCATCATATAACAAAACCTAGAACTACTCTTGGGCCTCTCTTACCTTTACCAGCCTGGCTTTGAGTGAGCCACACATTTCTATCTTTTAAGTGGTCCTGTGCTTGTTTGCACTAATTAATCCTAAATCATCTTCCTAATTACTGAAAAGACTTAAGTTATTGTGCTTTGCCATGTTCGAAACAGATGCATCTTCTCCACCTATAAACTTGTTTATATCAAGACAATGATTTTACAACCTAACTGAAGGATCAACTGAGGCTTTTTTAGACTAAACAAAGCTATAGCAATCATGCATTTCCCTTTTGGAAAAAAATAGATCATTTTGCCCCTCTAAACTTTTTCCGTTTTGTCATCATTTTACCCCTTTTCAACTTTGTTTCTTCCTGTCATTTCACCCCTCTAACATTAATGATAATGAAATAGTTATTGCCCCAAAGCTATAATGTGATGGTAAGTGATGGGACGAACTCTCTGAATGATGAGGGTTCAAATTTCATCTGTGACATATTATGTCTAAGAAGTTTAAATTACTTGTGACGTTAGGTCGTTCGTCAGAATCCATTTGTACTTTCCAATTTACTTGAGTTGGTGCCAGCGCCCTTTGAGCAAAGCAAGTAGGTTTAGGGGCAAAACAAAATTTTCCCCCACTTTACCATAAGCTAAAGTGATGAATCAACCGCAGGTTACTGGTGTATGTCTTAATTTCGCATATATTTAAAGAATAAATTTTAATTTTAGTAAATTAATTGATAATTTTTTTTAATGGAAGTTGACCTAAGAACGCTAGATTGTTGGTCGCTTGCTACGAGTAGTTTTTGATTTATTCTAGTGGACCGGTAAAAAATTTTTATAAGGCCGGATCAGTCATCCTTAAAATTAATTGATGTAAATTGGATATATCGTATCTGGTAAAAAAATAAAATTAAGAATAATAATAAAATTAAATTAAATTAAAATTAAAACTAAAACAAGAATGGAATTCTCTAAAGTGTGGCAAAGCAAGAGCATCTAATGATGAACAAAGTCCTTTTCTCTTATTTTTTTTTGTTAAGACTGCAATTATATACGGCAGAGGTCCTGTATAATAATACAAGTTTTAATTAACACAAACGCCGCTTGCCCACTTCCTTCCTTCTCATCATCAACACTCAGCACAGTCATCCCAAAAGCCATCATTAGAATGAATAATAATGCACGGCACATTGGCACAGTCTGATGGAAGGGAGTTAGATTATTGCATCTTGGCATCATCATAGTTTTGGTAACAGTTCGATAAGTTTGATACACAGTCTGTCTTAATTTGTGGGACTGTCATTTGCAGTAATCCTCCTCTAAGCTGTTGAATCCTTAATTAACAGTAGCCGTAAGTTATTAAATCAGAGGCCTACGTTTTTACTGCCAATATACATACTGATGTGGCAAAATTCTATAGCCTCCCCGTGTCCTATAAATCAAAAGTTGTGTTGATATGTCATTCAAAATCAAAATGAATCATAGACTCAAAATTTGATTGAACTTGCTCAGGTTGTTTATCCCAGATATTCAAATTTGATCAAGTGCACGTCACCGACACACCACTTGACTTATCCTTAGCGATTAACTCTGACCCTGATGCTATCTCTATCTTAGTCTTAGTGGTTGATTTCAATTTTACTTCCATCTCAGTCTTAGCCACTAACATCCTTTAAGTTTTAGCTCTCAACCCCGACTCACCTCTTGACTCAGTCTCAGCGACTGACTCATATTTCGACTCACTCTTAGTCTCAGTAATTGACACAGACTGTCTTCATCTCTCAATCTTAGGATGAGCCTCGATTTAGTTCAGGTTCAATATCCACCACTTTACATCATCTACCTGACTTAGTCGCAATCTCAGTCACCAACTCATTCATAGATTTGGCACTCAATACCGACATTAGACCTAGCCTAGTTTCATATCCCAACACTATTTATATGATTAGACCTCAGTTGTCGATATCTTCCATGTCTCTCGGCTCAATCCCCATTATTGATATCCTTCATGCCCCAACTATTGGTAATGGGTAATGAGAACGTGCAAACATCGGAATGCCCATGATACACACACGTCACCGACTTATAATATGATAGATCACCATTATACCTCTAGGGGATTCCCATTATAAATATGCATCCAAATCATTTATCAAGGAGTATGAAAAGTGGTAGAGAGAGGGATTTAGTTCATAGATTTGTAAAGGACCTTTTGATTCTATGATCGCTCTTCTGACAATGAGCAAGCATGAAATTTATTCTTCGTCTTTAAGAGACCGCTTCACTACAAGAGATCGCCGTAAGTTTTTACAATTTACAGATTTCAGTTTTTATGATTCATGCATTAGAATTGCTACATTGGTATCAAAGCATATTTTAATTCTAAAAGCATGAAACTCTTGATTATCTTTCTACTTAATATGTTGCTCGACGGAGTTGGCTCTGTCATGTTTTTCCATCACTTGTTGCCGTGCCAAGCGAGATCATGGCAGTGTCACGATTTGCGATAGTCGCCAGGTGAAAAAGCTACCTTGTTGCGATCCGTCACCTTGCCAACGTCACCAGCAATAGTCGTGCTCAGTGGCTGACGCTGAGGCCCGAACGCATTTGGTGGTTAATCCTTCATTTTTGGCCGGCGGGCGAAGAGGTTGGAGTGGTTGATGGTGTGGGTGCTGGCGAAGGAGGCGACGGAGAAACGAAAACGATGTTGGCTGAAAAAAACAAAAGGTGAAACCTGTGGGCGTTTGGTACGTGCGTTTTTCGTTTTCATTTTCTGAAAAACACGCGTTTTTCAGAAAATAGTGTTTGATTTACATTTTTCGTGTCTGTTTTCTAAAAAAATAGCTAGCGTTTTCTAGAAAAATAGATAATGACAAAAAGTCATTTTCTGTTTTCTAGAAAACGTGTGTTTTTCAGAAAATGAAAATGAAAACGCGCTAAACCAAACGCCACAGTGTTTTGATTTGAGAAAATTAAAAGTAAAAAAAAAAAACGAATTGTAAGTGTTTTGAATTTAGAAAATCAAAGTAAAAATAAAAAAAGATAATCTGCTCACGTGAGGGAATAGAAAAAACTAACAAGAAGTTTTTTTTTTCTGTTTCTCTTCTTGAACCGATCGGGTTGAAGCCAAATGGATTTGAGCTAGATTAGTTCAACCAAATTTAAATTTGATTTAAATTATTAGTTGATTTAATTAAATCATTTTAGTTCAATTAGGCCTTAGTCTATTTTAAACCATTAGTTAGTTTAACTAAACTAATTTAATCTAAACTAGAGTCAATTTGGGTTGATTTGATTAAATAGGATTAGATAAGAACAACATAGGTTAGACATCACTGTCCAATTAGATTAATTCTAACGAGGACAGTGAACTAAGATCAGGATTCATAATTGACCGATCCAGTGTGTTAGTTCACTGGAGTTCCTCAAATAAAAAAATTAGTTTTTCTTATTTACTTATAGATTCTGTATATTTTTCTATGTATATATGTGTGAATTGAAATGAACCAATTTTATTACTGGTTTGTCGATTTTGTATTGACATTATTATTTTTCAATTCTAGATGTCACGGATGATATGATGATGACTCGTCACGATGTGCGATGAATAAGTTATGGGAGGAGATTTAGGAGATTAAGTATGACCCATATCATGGAGTCAGATGATATATTGGACGGATTGATCAATTGTTCTGGAAACTCGAAAAGAAAGAGTTTCCCATCCTCTATAATTACAGGATCTGAGCTTTGATTCGTTTATTGAGGGGAATCTGAAGGTGGCGGCACACAATATTTGGGGGATCTCCGAAGGAAGAATCTCATATGCACAGTTGTGTATGGAATAACTTCACCATAAGTTCCCAGAGAAGGATCCCGAGGAAGATTCTAAAGAATCTAAAGATCCAGAGGAGCATCCTAAAGAATCCGAGGAAGATCCTGAAGAATTTGAGGATCTAGAGGAGAATCCTAAAGAATTTGAGTAGGATTCTGAAGAAGGTTCGATGATAGACCAAATTGAAAATCCTAAAGTTGGTCCACCTGAGATTGTTTCAAATGAGTCCAAGTTGAAAGGGATTGAGTTGACCACTGCACTGGTGTCTGTCTTAGTGGGAGTGGTGTTGACCTATCTATTTTATTAGAGTTCTATTATTATTACTGTTATTATGTACAAACAATATTGTTCATTTAGTTTATGAAGCCATGTAATAATTTCTGTTGTTATGTATGAACAGAGTTATTTTATAAAAAGTTACATTATGTGTTAACAAACTTAAAAATGATTAGTTCATTTCATGATTAGTTCATGTTTCCTTTAATGATTTGTTTATTATATGATTAGTTTATTTGTTGGGATATGTGTAATAGTATTGATCAATATTGATTTGATTGGACCATACGAATGATGAATGTAAACGTAGTTATTACTTGATTTTGTAAATCAATTCAAATTAATATTGAATCAATCATAAATTACATGCATATGAATTACACGGTATATTGATTAGTTCAATGATAGATGACCTAGTCGATAAGTATGAGCCATTTCCATTAGTTCATGCTATCTAGGTAGCCTTTAGAGAGAAGTACAGTGGAGTTAGTTTAAGCAAGCTTCATCAACTGACAATAAAGTTTAATAGCTAAAAAAAGTGTCTGAATATTACCATGACTCAATATATGAGGGAAATAGCTAATATGATTCGAGAGCTTAAGACTGCTGGTCATAAGTTGACTGATGAATAACAGGTTCAGATGGTTATCTATTCTCTTCCTGATTTTGGAAAATAATAAAACAAAATCTAACTCATAGTGAAAGTATTAAAACTTTCACTGCTGTCTCAAGCCATGTTGAATTGGAGGCGGAGAGAATAGAATCCACAATGATAACTAGTCAAGCTTTTGTAGCTGAAGGTTCTGGATCTAAAAATAAGAAAAGATGGTTTAAGAAAGGAAAAGGAAAGGGAAAAGAAGCTAGTGTTGTTGCTGGGCAAGGTCCAATCAAGAAGAAAGGAAAGAAGCCAAAAAGCAAGCTGACTTGCTATAACTGTGGTAATAAGGGTCACTTTGCTCGAGATTTTACTGAGCCGAAAATGGTAGGTCCATATTTAACTTCTTTTCATAAGTATTATGTTACTAGTACTGTATTGTTAGTTGCTTCTTGTTTGGACCGAAAGTGAGCTAGAGGGGGGGGGGGGGTGAATAGCTCTTCTCGCTTCTCGTGTCGTTGGCGTTTCTTGTTTCTTCAAAAGATGGCAGCGGAAATTACATAGAAACACAACAAAACGCTAACACTTGGATTTT
>JBBMJZ010413116.1:6519329-6531606 GCA_037833815.1 Zingiber zerumbet | reverse complement strand
GGAAGAGGAAAGAAATTAGGGTTTTGGCTCTGATACCATGTTCAAAGCAAAACCTAAAATCTCGTGTCTTGGGAACCACGAGTTAGACTTTTATATAGAAAAGAAGATATACACCAAAAGACAAAAATACCCCTTTACTTATTCTAACAGATATTATAATTAATTCCTTATTTATTACCTAGATAGAAATTACTAATTAGCAAATGACAAAAAAAATCAAATATTTTTCTTCTTTTATAGTTGAAGTGCCAATCTAAAATCATCTTCAACTTAGTTTCTTTAATTATTGCCTTTTATGCTAATTAGTTTCCTTCTCTATATTATTTGAATATTTTGATGGAAATATTGAGGATTTATAAAGTCTAGACAACATGTGTGAAAATTTAACTAAACCTATAAGCATGAATTTTAAAATTTTCATAATTATAGTGAGCGTAGTTTCAGCAGCAAGAGACAATTGAATAGTTAGGATAAATAGACATGAGGAAATGATCCAAAGTTGTGAGATAAAATCCAAAATTTAATGATAATTGTTACATTACATGTGTTTGTTTTGTTTGTCTAAGCATTTATGCATGTGCTAGTTGTTTTGAGAAATCTAACCAATCTTCTTGTACCTGAGACAGTTTATGATACACATTGGTTCACTATCTTCATGTAGCAATAAATGCCTCTATGGTAAACATTTGTAAAATTGTTGAATTGGTGTGGTTGCTAGAGAGGGAAGGGTGTGAGTAGCCATAACATGAAATTAAACAATTTTAAACTCAAGAGCAATCTTGGTTAGTTGTGAGTTACACAACAAAAATATAAGAATGCATCGATAATAACTTTTTTATGTGGTTTGGAATCCTAATTTTTACTCTACAACCTATAATTCTTAAGGAGAGTCCCTTGTGAATTCCCACTAACTTTTCTCTTTCTTGGAGGTGGAGAAACTTCTTATGGAGCACTTCTTAGAATGAGATAACAAAACAAATCAAGCTTGTAAGTAAAACAACAATAGGACTAAAATAATAGGAGAAATATAGATGTAGAGAACTTTCTTAAGTCTCTCCACAAACCTTGATAAGCTCCCATTGTCTCTTTATTTATAGCCTTCAAATTATCTTCAAATAGGCTAAAAATTGTTGTTCTACATGAGTCCAATTGATTGTTACTTTTTCAATTGACTATTTTGTGATTACATAAGACAATAGATCCTTTAATTGACTCCACCTTATTCTAATTTACTATTCTACATGACAATGAATACTTCAAATCTACTTAAACTTTCTTCAATTGACTGGCTTGCTTGATCACATAAGTCAGTTGTTGCCTTTCTCTATCGCGTCGCATTGGTCTTTTTCTAATTTCTATCAGGGAATCGGTCATTTGCTATTGATTGAATTCACGTTCTATGGGCTTAAATTCAAATTAAAACTTTCTATTTGCAAAGAGAATCTCTTGATTTGATTCCCTAGTTGACTCACCCCAGTCGACTAGATTAACTTTCTCAATTAATTAATGTTAACCTCCAATCGACTAGATCATCAATTATAAGGGCAACTTGGATATTTCTCCAAATATCCCCCCTCTCAAATATCCCCATTGAAGGGGATATTTTAGGGGTATTTGAAATCAGGGCAAAAGGTTTTACCAGATGATTTCTCTCTTTTAACAAATAAAAAAATTAAAAAAAATCTAGCTGCAGCTATGGGGTGGGTGAGTGGGTGGGACCCACGACAAGGTTACTTGATTTAATTTTTTTGTTTTTTATAATTCAATGAACTTTGGCAAGTGGGTGGGGCCCACACAAGGTTACTTGATTTAATTTTTTTATTATTATTTTTAAAATTCAATGAACATTGTCACCACTATATTTGTTATTTTTTAAAAAAATGATCGTGGGACCATAAATATTTGGTTGGTGAGATTTGATTGGAATATTTTGGAGTGAGATATTTGGGGTGAGACCATAAATATTTGGTTGGTGAAATATTTTATTGTGGGATTTGAGATATTTGAGGAGTGGAATATTTGAATGATGATATGGACGTGGGGATAACAAATATTTGAGAGAAATTTCCTCTCTTACTGTGGATGCTTTAACTAAATTTGAGTTGTCATCTGCGTTAAAATCTAATAGAACCCCAAAGTCTAGGTTACTCTTAACTCATAACTCATTTAGAGTTTACTACCAAGAGGCCTCACCTCTGAACTATAAGACACTTTGCTTTCAGGTTTTCCTCTACCAAGAGACCTCACCTCCGAGTTTTACCCATCTACTAGGTATCTAGTTAACTATAGCCTAACTATCCAGTCCTATTTAACATTCCAATTGTTATGCATTCTATGGCTCCTGATCTAAACTTTTCTAGTTGCCAAGTTTCTTGTCAACATTTATCTACTTGAACTTCTTGATCCATTGCACCTATAATAAATTGTTAAGTATCTTGGACTTGCATACTTAATAAATTTCATGAGGAAACACAATATGAGCCTAACTTGGCACTTGGTCGAACTCATACACTTGGAGAATGATTGCAGCAACAGCTTTCCCAGCATCATTTGATCGAACTCAAGCACCACTCGAGGCAAGATTGCACGAACAAAAATATTCTATATTGTTAACATGAAGATTCTTCCCAGATGAGATACTTTCCTTGCTTTGCTTGAATCTTACCTGTCTTATATGCATGACCTTTTTCTTGAAACGCTCGTTTGTTTATTTTTTTGGATTAAAAGCATCTATTTGAGTGTCGCCATGCACCTTTTTTTCTTCTAAATCACAGTAATCCCAACTATTACTTCCATTTTGGCCTATTTACCAATGTTTCTACATTTCGCATCATTACTAGAAGGCTATCCATACTCAAGTATAGTAAATCATTGGCATAATACATGACATTATCAGCTACAGTATAAGGTCAGTAGAATGATCCTCAACTATTCTGAGACTCCTAGGCCGGTAGCACTATTCTTCTAAATGCGTTGAAATTTTAAATATTAAAATTCCTCCTTTTCCTAAAAAGGGAATTCCTCTTTTATTATAAATATCATTCATTTTCCATATTGAGGCGGCATGTGGCTCTCTTGGATAGTAGTTCAAAGGTGTCGTAGAAAATTAATCCAAAACGATAATCACATCTTGAATAGATTCAGCTTGAATAAGAATAAAAGGCCTCAGAACTGAGGAATAAGCGATGAATATGTTTCTTTGAAAAAGAAAAATGTAAGAATATTGTGGTAATTAGCACCATGTAGATCTTGCTTCTCGATGCCTCCTTGTCTTGAAAATATTATTTGTGAGTGTACAGAAGTAAGCATATCCACTGAATCTTCTCAAGTTCTCAGGACGCTTCTGTTGATTTGGTTTGCATGTACATACGTTATTGTACAGGATACTGTGCAATTTATGGAAATAAATTTAGTGGACCGATTATTTATTTTATGGAATTTGTCAGACAATATGATCTTGCTATTGTTTAATTTATACAGCATACTATAGAGATAGATGAAGATCTTCTCTCAAACAGTGAAAGGTCTCTCGAGACGCTAGTTGCCGTAGGTATGAGACTGGGCATTTCCAAAAGGTCCGGAAGAATTGAAGAACCGCCAAAAATGGAGACAAGCAAGTTAGAAGATGATGAGAGTGGAATGGAGAAGTAGAAAGGTAAAAGTTTGTCTACACTACTTAAAAAAAGTGCTAGTGTGGATATCTTAATACATTTGATATTTGCTTCATTTCATGAAAGTGCTTGTATTTGTTATGCTACGGGATAATAAATTATGAATTGTCTCCAAACAAATATTATTTTAACAAACATTTTGAGCCAACAGAATTGACTGAAGCATAGGAACTGGGCTTATGCATGAATTGGGCTGAAATTGTGTCTAGGATGAACATTTGACCGTCTTATGCATGAACTGGGCTGCAATTCTCCCTTGTGCTCTCACCTCGACGCCCTGCCCTGCTGCATGCCTGCATCACATCGAATGCTAGTTTCTTGCCACATCGGTTGAGTTTGCAAATCTGTACCTCACGGGTCGTTTGGCAGTTGCAATTTTGGGTCATATGTGGTAAAAAGATGATAATCCTCATTTCAGGCGGTCCATTATCGCCAACTCCGAAGGATTTTGCCAAACAATAGTGTATGCATAGGGTAAAGTAATCCACAGGACTTCCGCACCAATAAGGAATTTACTCCAGATTGATATGTGACAATACCACCGCATAAAATATCTGCATCAGGAGGCTGCAATTTTAAGTCATCGCTTGCTCTCAGTAGTGCTGCAAAACCATAGGCGAGCATTCGCTTGCTCCCACTTGTGCTCTTGTGGGATGAGCTGAAGCAGAGCCGTACCTTTCATGAGGCCATGGAGGCGACCACCCTAGGGTTTGGCCCATAAAAGGACCCAATTTTTTTTTTTAAATTATATATATATATATAGAGAGAGAGAGAGAGAGAGGAGTGATCTCCTGCATGCTCGCACTGTGCATGACTGTGTGTAGGGCTGAGCATTCGGTCAAAACCGAACCGACCGAACCGAATAGACCGAAAATTGAATAAACCGAATTTTTTTTCAACCAACCGAACCGACCGAATTCTCTACAAAAACCGAACCGACTGAACCTATATTTTATCGATTAATTCGGTTTTCGACCGAATTAACCGAAATTTTAAAACTTTATTTGATTTTAATTTAAAAAAGAAGAGATTTTATTTTATTTATTTTATTTTTAAATAAAAATAAATTAATAAATATTGTTATTCGGTTTAATCGGTTTAACCGAATTACAAAACTTAAAACCGAAACCGAACCGAATTAACCGAAAACCGAACCAAATTTTAGAAAAAAAGCCGAAAACCGAATTAACCGAACCGAATTCCTAAATTCGGTTAGTTCGATTCGGTTAATTCGGTTTTACCGAATTTTTGCTCACCCCTATGTGTAAGAGTGTTCTTTTCATTCTACCCTTTTGATAAATTTGACTGTTTTTTCTTTTATTTTTTATGTCAGTTCTCTTTCTTTTCTATTTCCTTCTATGCATACAACATCTATTTTCTTCTCTTTTTTTCCTCTCTTTTACATACTGATTCTTCTAAAAATATTTTAACACTCCCGAAAAACCAAAATAAATAAATGAATAGTATATTAGAACTCTTTGCAACCCCAAAAATCGAGATGAATTAAAATGAGTACAATTAGAGCTCTCTAAGTCCATTAATTGGTTTCGATCAAAACCCACTGATTGACCTAAAGATCTCATATTGCATCTATTTCAGTTTCTATGAATTTATGGAGTTGCAAGGAGTTCAAATATACTATCCATTGTTTATTTTAACTTTCAGAGGTGTTAAATATAATAAGAAAGAATCGCCAAAAATCTCCATGTTTGACCTGATATGTATCATATCAGACCCAACGTGGGCTTGATATTGAATCATATCAAGCCCAACGTGGGCCTGATATTGAATCATATCAAGCCCAACATAGCCCTGAAATGGAATGATATCAGACCCAACGTGGAAAATTTTGGTGATTATTCCTTATTACATTTTAACTCCTCTGCGAAGCCGAAATAAATAATAATAAATATCGTAATTGAATTTCTAGCAACTCCAAAAATCCACAGGAACTAAAATGGATGCAATCAGAGCTCTTTAGGTCTATAAGTGAGTTTTGACTAAAATTTATTTATGCTTGACATGTACTTTCATAGGACAAATTGGAGATAGTACGACGGAAGTTTCTACTGTTTTGTCAGAATATGCGTGCTCTGTTAATATATGGTGTCAAAGGCATTTTCCCGATATGTTATTTCATATGACAAATTGGAGAACATGCTCATGACCAGTTGGAGAACGTGCTCACATCTCAAGAGAAGTGTGCACATCGCATACCAGGTTCTATATAAAGGGGGTTTATATATCGGTGGAGATACACGTTATTCACTATTCACGTCTGTGTTTACTGTTGCTTTATCTTTTTCATTTTTCTGATGATTAACTTGAGTGTCGGAAAGTTAACACCGAACATCCCTTTCATAGCACGACATTGAAATTTCTTATATTAGAGAGTGAATTAATGTGACAGTCACATGCTTAACTTATCATCTCAATTATTTTCGGACATGATGAACATATGTTAGCGTGTTTAATAAAACAAAATCGTGTCTGTAAAAAAGCGACAGTTAAATTTATCGTGTTCGATTGCCTTTAAAACAAGGTGTAATGGTTAAAAAATGAGACGTTCATCTAATCTAATGAATGGACGACCATTTGATTTTTCTTCAAATTTATTTTTCTCACGTTATAAGAAATTTATTTAAATATTTTAATAAAAAATAAAAGTCTCCAAGGTTTAACATAAACTAAAAATAAAATAAAAATAAGAAATATATTATATTTTTCGTATGGACAAAAATGTCCTAGTTCCTTTTATTCTGTTTTTCAACTTTTGCCCAGTCTCATCTCACCGTCTCCGCTATAAACAAACAGGGAAAGCTGGTCATTCCGCTCTCCTGTCTACAAGATCTTCATTATTTCCCTCTTTCTGTTCTTCTCTCGATCGATCAATTTGCTAAATTGCTGTAGAAGAAGAAGAAGAAGAAGAGCCATCAGAAGGTCCATTTTTTGTTCTCCTTGCGAGCTCTGAGTATTAATGGCTTCCAAGGACAAGGAGAGCAAGCCATCTTTCTCCTCCTCCTTCTTCGCTTCTTCTTATAAGGAGATGATGAAGAGGCCTTCTTTCTTGCTCGGCTTCCGCTTCGTCGTCTGCGTCGCCCTCTGCTACCTTCTCTGGCTCCGCTTCCTCTTCTACACCTTCCCCCCGGCGTCTACGGCTGTCTCTGGTAGAACGGCTAAGCTCAGCCGCCCGCTGGCGGCCACCTGCGACCCTGCCATCGCGCCGTTCTATATCCATCGCCTCCACCCCCGCTTCAACTCTGCGCTCGTCCAGCACGGCCTCTCCTGCGTGACTTGCTGTGACGTCTGCCCCCACGTCGGCCACCGCGGCCTCGGCCGCCCGCTCCTTCGCCTCCCCGCCGACGCTGGCTTAGACCCGGGCCTCACGTCCTGGTACGCCACCCACCCCCTCGCCGCTGAGATCATCTTCCACGCCCGCGCCGAGCGACACCCTTGCCGCACCGCCGACCCAGCCGCGGCGGAGCTCTTCTACGTCCCCTTCTTCGCCGGACTCCACGCCGCCACCAACTCCCGGCAGCAGAACCACACCCGCCGCGACGCCCTCGCCGTCGACCTCGCGGATCACCTCGCCTCCCTCCCGGCCTTTGGCCGCAGCGGCGGCCGCGACCACTTCCTCGTCCTCGGCCGCACCTCCTGGGACTTCATGCGCAACCCGGACTACCCTGACTCCGGGGCCGACCGCCTACTCCTCCTTCCGGAGGTCGCCAACATGACCGTCCTCACCGTGGAGCGCCACCCCGGGGAGGGCCGCAACCAGTTCGGCATCCCCTACCCGTCCTACTTCCACCCGCGGACGGCGGAGGACGTGGCGGACTGGCAGGCGGAGCTCCGCCGGTTCGCTCGGACCCGGAGCCACTTGTTCGCGTTTGTGGGCGGACTGCGGCCCGGTTCGGACAAGGCGGCGGTTCGGGCCGCGGTCATGGCCCAGTGCTGGAAGTCGAAGCGCTGCCTCCCGGTCGATTGCAACCCGACCCGACGCCGGTGCGAAGACCCAGACCGGGTCCTCGACGTCATGCGCCGGGCTGACTTCTGCCTGCAGCCGCCAGGCGGGTCGCTCACTCGGCGGTCCACCTTCGACGCGATGCTCGCCGGCTGCATCCCGGTCTTCTTCTCCGAGCACTCGGCGTACGCACAATACGAATGGTACATTCCGGCCCGACCGGAGGACTGGTCGGTTCAGTTGAAACCGACCCAATGGGACCACATCGAGGAAGAGCTGGCTCGGATTCCGAAAACCGTGGTGGAGAAGATGAGGGAAACGGTGATCGAGCTGATTCCTAATGTGACCTACGCCCACCCGGACTCGAGTGCGACCCAATTAGGGTTTCAGGATGTAGTAGATACGGCTCTAATTGAGCTCACCAAGCGGGTTCGATCAAACCGAGAAAGTCTGAAAATACTGTAAATAGACAATGTATCTTGCCTTCAAGTATTTCTAAACAACGTGTAGGTTTACTTGCACCTGCGAATTATACTTTTATCTTTTTCCTCCAAAGAAATCAAATTTCTTGTGACTTCAGCAAAAGGAATAAGACAATCACTTTGATGGATGATTCGTTGAACTCTGGAGGCCAATTGAATGTCGGTAGAGTTCGTGGATCAAAGGTCAATGGATTTGAACATTTGAGTATCGAAAATTTGAAGCAAGAACAGCAACTTTGTGGTCCGTGGAGCTCTAATTGAAAGACACCATGACTCTTGGTGACTTCTGCAATTATGTTTTGGAAACTGGACCACGCCAGTTGATTTATTTGACTGGTTTAGTTCATGGTTGTCTGGATAAGAGCCCAAAGATCAAACAAAGATCGGTGACATTTTGTATTGCAATGCATCAGAAATCAGCAACCCGCTGACTAAGGCGATTACCATGCAGCTGTACATGCAAATTGTCTAAATCTTTATGGCACAGCACTGACCACATGCCTCCAAGAGAATTGAGTGCATAAAATATTGTATATCGAGTAATGAGCATGATAGTTACACACAGTCTTAGTACATAAACAAATCACAATAAGAGCAGGTGCCAAAAAAAAAAAAAGAGAACTGTTTACAGAAATCATCCAGCCGCCTGAAAGTCTCCGAAATCATCATCTATAATGTCTTGAGGGCTCTCTTTCAATGAGGATGATTCTTCAGGTGAAAGTTCATCTTTAGAATGCAAACTAACCTCTTTAGCATTGGATGGTTGCGAACTAAAGGGTGATTTTTGAACCGGATTGATGGAAGATAGCGGAGACGGAGGCGGAGGGGGCGGTTTAAGGAGAATTGAACCTTCGCTGGTTTTTGTCTTATCGTCAATGGAAAGATTGTTCAGACCCTGCTCCATGCTTGCCGACTTCACCTTTTGTCCTTTCTGTTAACAAGTGTACAAATTGCCATTGGCATTACTAAACTGGGGTGTCGAGAAAGCAAATCTATGCAACGAAGTCACATCCATATGGAGCCCCGTATAAGCACATCATAATCCAAGCAAGACTTTGAGAATTGAGAAAAGTTCATAAATTTAATTGGTGCTCAGAAGGGCTAACAACTACGGAAAGTTGAACAAAGCATGCAAATGGAGGCAGTTGGAGATGTAATTATGAAAAAAGTGATATGGATCCCTGGGAAATTAAAGTAACTTGAAGTAGCTAGCTCTTAAGTGTTCGGGAACAAAACCAAAGAAAATCATTCCACTTCTATTTTTCAGAAGATTATTGCTTTTTGTAAGCAGTTCACTGCAATTACATTAACCTAAATACAAGTTAAGATCACAAATATTAGCAAGCCGAGTAGTGTAGCTAGAAGCTAACCTTCCAGCCTGCAGAAGAGTTAAAAAGGACAAGGAACTAGAAACATAGACGGACATTGATGAGACTTCTTTATTTTGATCATATCTACTAATAGACAAGCAGTGTATTCCTGTCAAATTACATAGAACGCGAAGGATGAGAAGAAATTAATAACACCTAAAGGTTCAACTGCAGCTAATTATACTATAATTGTTCCCTCAATGTCTTGTCTGTTATTGCTTTTTGATGTCTGTCTCATCAGCTTTATTTTATTAAATGGTACACGTTCAGTCAGAATGTGATCCTTATCCATACTAAAACATAGACCAGTAGGCGTAGGTTTAAAGCGTTTGCGCAAGTCAGTTTCTCGCAAGCTTACAGGAATTTTGAAATAGTCAAATTATGCAGTAGCAAGCCCAAACTAAGTAGTTAAATTATGCATAGCTACTTGGGGTCAGTTACATCGATCTTATTATCCATTGAGCTCCATGATGGCTATCACTTGTAATAGTTAAAATAATAAAATCATTTTTATAAAACTAACTACCCCCTTAAATTATTCACATCTACTTGATTCGACTCTTCTAATTAAAAAATGGTTAGTCATCTATCAATATGTTTATATAACTATCTAAAACTATTTTCTCTCATTTTTATCATATTTGTGGCTACCCCTAATAGCCTAATTCGTATTGCACATTAGTACACTCTTGTTCATCTTAGTTTTGTTAATTTCTACTACATTTTTTTTTGGTCTATGTTGCTCCCTACAGCCCAAAGCCTAACACCCAATCCGTTAAATATATATATATATATATATATAACAATCTACGTGATTCTAGATTTTGATGTTTGGATAAAGATTTAAGTTAGGTTTATTGTTGTATTTGATATGCATTGTGAGTGTGCAGAATATAGGTAATACAAGGAAAGTCTAAGTGTGATCTTGTTAAAGGAAGAGTCCAAGCGGAGTCTTGACGGTGTAAGTCCAATATAAGTCCAAGTATGACTTGGCAAGGTTGAAGTTCCGAAGTGAGGAGCTCTTGGCAATGGAAGATCCGACAATAAGGACAAGGTCAATGGAAGCTCCTGAAGGCAAGCGTGAAGGATGGGGAGGCATCTGAGGGACGCGATGAAGGAGGTTAGACGCCTAGGTCTAGGTTGGTCGGGCAAGGACGAGTGCTGAGTGAATGTACTCGGAGGTCAAAACCCTAGGGTTAGGGTTTAGCCAATCAACTGGTGGTTGTACCAGTTGACTGGTAAAGGCTCAGTC
The DNA here is from genome assembly GCA_037833815.1 of Zingiber zerumbet. Classification (NCBI taxonomy): domain Eukaryota; kingdom Viridiplantae; phylum Streptophyta; class Magnoliopsida; order Zingiberales; family Zingiberaceae; genus Zingiber; species Zingiber zerumbet. The sequence continues at coordinate 6,520,870 of JBBMJZ010413116.1, read as the reverse complement.
GACAGGGGAGCGATCAAAATGTCTCTGTTTGCTCATACCATTTGGAGCAGTCGACTGGTGTTGGCATCAATCGACTAATATCGAGTCGTTGGCATCTAACGGTTGAATTCCACACGAGCCCAGTTGACTGGTGGTGGGAAACACAGCTTGTGCTTTCTCCCGAGCTCTATTTAATAGAGCTCGGAGTGGTCGGCCATGGTTGACGAAATAGACTTGGTTAAAGTCTATTAGAGTCTTCCAAGTTCTTATGTGATCAAGCGTGCTTGTGCGAGATTGTGGCAAAGTTTCATCGCCCACAAGGAGGTACTTGAGCTAGCCGGAAGTTTCCGAGAGTTAACCATTGATGGATCTGTATCGTCCACCTTATGGACAGTCGTGGAGTAAGAGTAAGTGATCTCCGAACCACGTTACATGAACGTGTGAGGTTCAGTGTCTTTCGTGTTCATTGAAGTACTTAGGGTTAACTTTCTCTTGTTAGTGTTGTTTGTATTTCTGCTGCATACTAACAAGCGTCGGAAGCGATAATTTGGGTGAGGAGCTATTAACCCCCGCCTAGCGGATGTCAAGGTCCCAAAAATTGATATTAGAGCGAGAAGCGCTCTTGAAGGACTAATCGTCGGAAGAAGCAAGCGTTAGAGGAAGAAGATGGAGTCGAAAGGTTCATAGGATGGGATATCCAAATCCCACCTCCATAAGATCTAGATGATTTCGAGTATTGGAGGAAGTGGTTCCAAATGGATTGGGACCATTGGACCATATTAGAAGTTCCCTTCGAAGTTCCAACGAAGTGTCTCCGACCTCGACATTGGACTAAGGAGCAAAGGGAGCAATTAGAGACCGATGAGGTAATTGGAATTGTATTAAATTTATTACCTCCTGACATTGTGTCACGTGTAAGTGAGTACAAATGTGCTCATGAGCTTTGGAGCAAGGTGATTGCGCTCCATGAGAACCCTATACAAACACAAAGAGTTGAGGAGCCTAAGGAGAAGAGTTCATTGGTCCAAGAGAATGAAAAGAACCAATTGGATGTTGATACGTGTTCAACATCCGATGAGGAGGAAGAAGTGGAATCAACCACTTCTTCTTCGAAGGAAGTAGAACTGTCCATGTCTTCAAAGGAAAAAGAAGTCCAAGAGAAGTGAAGAAGAGGTCTTGGAACCCTGAACCACCTCAACTACCGAGAAGAGAAAGAAAAATCACATCAAGTGCTTTGAGCGTGGTGAAGTGGGAGACTACAAGAGTAGGATCTATTGCTCAAGAAGGTAAAGGAGGTAAGCTCTAAACCCAGTAAAGTTCTTTTGAAGACTAACATAGGTTGTAGGGATAGTGTCAAGGAGAAGATGCACATTTGATGCTTTACATGTGGTGAGTGGGGACACTACCACACGAAGTACCTAAGAAGAGGAGAGCTCAAGAAATTGGCGCACTTGAAGAAATGGAAGAAGAGGAGCTCAAGTCGAGGGGGAGCTCCAAAGGTAAAAGGGAAGGTAATCCCTAATTTGAAGTTTAATCCAATTTCAAATTCCTTCATGCTTGTT
>JBBMJZ010413116.1:6444561-6454918 GCA_037833815.1 Zingiber zerumbet | reverse complement strand
GTTTAAGTTGTGAATGCGATATATGTATCAAGTGCGTAGGATTAAGAACTGGCTAGATTGATGGTTCAATGTGTCGATAAAAGATTTTTTAGTGCAAGTATAATTAATCTAAGTAGTGGAGTTCTACCAATTGTCAAGTGAAGAGATATCCAAAAGATGCTTGGAAAATGGAGAATTCTAAGAGGAACTTGCTAATAGGGGTTGGCAAACGGAAAGAAAAAAACAAAAACAAGACTTTGGTAGATAGAGAAGTTAGTGTCGACTCAAGGCGTACGCCTTAGTTGCCTAGAATTGAGATTCCTAATTTTTATTATTTAATATTAATTATATATTTTTTTATTTTTTTTAAAGTTCACTTTTAATTTAATTTATTTTTTTTTTAAAAAAAGTATCTATTTTAAATTTTATGTTATTTTAATTTTATTTGCTGTAGATTCTTTTAATTGTATATTTTATTTTTTAAAATATATTTTTTCCACATTGATCTCTCAAAAGTGTGCACTCTTACAACTGTCAGTGATCTAATGCCCTTCTCTCTCGTTGGTATTCCCTCCTTTTCCTACCTTTGGAGCAAAAGGTGGGAAATCGCCTACCCAGCGGCCCCCTGCGCCTGTCTCATGGTGATGCAGGAGGAGGGTAAATCAGGGTGAATGCTAGGCTAGGAGTTGATGGGATTTCGAGGCATTTAAATTAGTAGACGGGGATATTATCCCGCATTACAACTGGCGATACTCGAACCGTCGACCATTGGAGCAAACACCTTCTTTTCCTACCTTGCACAGTGATCTCGTGTCTTTCCCCTTTTTTATTAGTGATACTCTCAAATGATATTATTTTCCTTTCTCATCGATGATCTCCCTTTCTTTTACAACTTTCTCTTTCTTGATTTAAGAAAAAAAGAAAAAAAAATAGAGTTCCTAGTTCATTCAATGCAAAGCAGTATGCTAAATTTTTTAAAAATGTCAAATTGATTTTTTTTTTCTTACCTAATCTATAGAATACAATGTCAGTAAATTTTTACAACATAAAAGTTTGAAGATTGTTATTCATTAAAAAGTCTTGTTTTTTTTTAATGATTATAAAGAGAGTGAATTTACACATGCTGTGATTTATACCAAAGAGAGGTGAAATTTTCACCTGAAAAATCTTTTAAACTTAATTATTTCAATTATATTATTGATCTTATCTTCATGATGATTTTCTAAAAGAAAAATATTTGAATGTTGAAATTTTTTTAAAACATAACATATTATTATGATGGTTTAGAATTATTTTCCGAATTGAAAATTTTAAGTTAAAGTCTTATTTACATTCAATAATATTAAGAAAAATTAAATAATTTAACAATTTTATTAATAAAAAAAAATATTATCAAAGTTTGAATTTAAATGTTTTGGTTAGTAACTTTGCATTTCAAAAGTTAGAAAACAAATTTTATATAAACATCTATTTAATAAAATTAATATTAATATATATATATTTTTAACTAGGACTCGAAAATGATCGAGACTCCCGAGAGAAATCCAATATGATTGATGGATAAAGTTTAATGTGTTGGTAAAAGAAGAAGCCACAGAGGATCTTAGAAGATGGTGAAGAGCAACAAGAGTTGATAGGATGCTTGAGTGCGACAGAATGAGAAAGATTGGAGGCGAAGCTTTTCGGGAGACAAGAAAAACTTAGAGGCAAAGCCTCTTGGTGGATGAGGAAAGTTAGGAGGCAAGCCCTTTTAGTAAATGAGAAAGACTCGAAGGTAAGAACTCTTGGCAAAAGAAGATCTAGAGATGAGATTCTTGACAATTAAAAGGACTCGGAGGTGAGACCTCTTGGCATGCGAGATTCTTGACAACATCTTGGATGATTGGTTTTGCCTATTTGATTAAGGAATAAGGTTGTTTGGGGTTAAAATCAATTAAGTGAGCTCAATCTTGAGTAGATTTAGTCAACTAAAAAGGTTTTCAATCGATTGAACAGTTGAATTATTGACCAGTCTATCAAGGGTTTGGTAAGTGGTAACAAATAGATTTTGCATTCTAGTTGACTAGAATGAATTTCAATCGATTGGAGACGTTTAAACAATACTCGTTGGTGCTTTATCTATCAAAGCTCTAGGAGTCTCTTTCACTACAAAAAAAACAATCATTTGGGACGAATTTCTCAAAAATTTTCGTTCCCAATTTGGGGACGAATTTGACGACAAAAAATATTTTGTTGCCAAATTCGTTGCCAAGTTTACAACAAAAACAGTATTCGTCGCAAAATTTGGGATGAAATCTACGACAAAATTAGCAACGAATTAGATTCTTTGCCAAATTCGTCGCCAATTCTAAAACAAAAATAATATTCGTCTCAAAATTGTTATAGCTAACTTTGCGACAAAAATTATTTTTGTTGCAGAATTAGCGACGAATTTGGTGACAAAAATAATAATATAAAAAATTTATGATCGACGACAAATTAATTTTCGTCCCAAATTTCGTCCCAGATTCTGGGACGAATCCACAGATTTGTCCCAAATTCTACGACAAATTAATTTTCGTCCCAAATTTTGTCCCAAATTCTAGGACGAATTTTGGAATAAAAATATATTTGTAAATTAGCATGATTAAAAAAACCTAATTTTCGTCACAACTTTGCAACAAAATACATTTTCGTTCCAAATCTGGAACGAATTTGGATTCGTTGCAAATTTTGAGACGAATATTATTTGTTCCAAATTTTGTCGCAAAACTAAAAAAAAATTTCAACCTTTTACAATCATACATCCTGGGGGTGCATGGTTCTGTGGCTGAAAGGTCCAGGGATCGATCCTCGGAGTGTCATTGCCTGGGGTTAACGTTTCCACCATGCACTTTCCATCTGTGTACCTGCATTTACCTCCCTCCATATCCGTGGGACCGGCTCTAGGGGGGCCGCTGATGTGGCGGTTCCACATAATAATTTATGGTCATTTAGTCAGAGGCCTCATTCTATGCATCATCATTCATTTTAGAAGGGTCCTCCCCGGAGCTCATCTCAGGGCACCCGACTCGTACTGTCACCACAAGTGAACATATGCAACCCATTACCCTACATGAATAGCATATCATATTCCTATCATACTAGCTTAAGTAGCATTGTTCCACACATACTATAATCATGCCAATCTTGAGAAAAACCAAAATCCATACACCCCAGACTTCCAGATAACTTGAAGGAGAGAACACATCATCGAGAGAACACAATCATCAACCTCAAACCTATCAGGAAGAGAAAATTGACATAATCCCATAAAAACAGGAACAACACAAAGTCCAAACACTACCTTGCTATCTGTCCTTAAGAACAAGAAGCCCAAGGCCAACACTAGGAGCAAGAACCACATTACTTCTAGATCTACCCACAAAATCACAGCTAACTCTAAAAAAAACACAAGAACAACACCGAATCAATCCTCCAAGCCACCTCAACTGCCTTAGAATCCAAGAGCACCATGGAGAACCAAGAAACAACACATATCACTTAAAATTCTATTGAATCAATCGCCAAAATCCATAGCCATATGAAGGAACAAAACCACATCGAATTGAATCCAACCAACATCACAGAGGTTCAAAGAACAAAATAACCTCGGAAGGAAACCACCATCCAAAACTGTCCAGCAGTTTAGAAACGACAGGAAGGAGTAAGAACATCATCAATCAAGGCATAAATCACCAACAATCGGACCAAAGCTTTCGGAAGCACTGGGAAAGAGCAAAACACCATCACAACCCGCTGAGACCCCCCAAGAATTGGTCCAGAAATTTAATTTGTCAAGAAGAACCTGAATGAAATTCATTTCGGTCACTAACACCCGAATCCACTATAGAAAACCAAATAAAAATACACGATGGAGCAAGAATCGTCACAGGAAACTGAATCACAACCTCATCAAGCCTTCGACCAACATCAACAAAGATTTCGGCTCCTCCTAGGTACCTAACCCTTACTTCACTTAATCCATACTATTATAAGAAAATGAACTTTCCTTCCCTTCCGTGTTCCACCTTCGGGAGCCCTCACCCAACCGTGGTCGTGCCGCCGATGCGATGGTTGAAGAATTCCTCGTCTTATCGTGATGTCCTCGGGGACTTGTCCACTCGTGGGCGGCGCTTGGACATGTCTCTGAGTTCGATGGAGAGCTCAGTCGGAAACCGCGGAGATGTGAAAGAAGGAGACGACGATTTGGAGAGAACAGTGAGGAAATATCGGAAATAGCTTATACCTACCTATTTATACCTAGGTTAATTGATCCCAACTTAAGTTAATTAAATTAATCAACTCCCAATTTAATTGGGTATTAAAGTAGACTTTCATCAAATTAGTAGTAGTCCTATCCCCTTTTAACTTACCGTACCAGTTCATTTTAAATCCCAAAAATTTTATAAAAAATCATAGAAAATTTTATAAATTAGTTTCTTAATTAGCACTCGTGTAACCTTCCGTTCCTACCATTTGAGTTGACTTTAATATATTTCCATACTCTACCTAAATCTTCAGTTGCTACCATTTGAGTTGCCTTTCATATATTTCCATACCCTACCTAAATCTTTCCTTGTATAAAGATGTGCCACTATTTTTTTTCTTTTGGTTATATTTGAATAATTTATTACTCTCTCTATATATATTCATTAATATATCCATATTAATATGTTACTAATAAAAATTAATAGTAATAAATTTATTTATGGACATTAATATTAATACATGAGCAAATTAAATCAATAAAAGGCAATAATTATACTTTAAAAAAAATACTTCTAAACAATTATTTGATTGGTAATTTTTGATTATTTTCCTAAATTTATCAACTTTTTATTTAATAAAAATGGTCGATAAGATGAAATAAAAAGGCAATATTTTTTCAAATATAATAACCAAATATATTTTTGTAGGTACCTTAATTAAAATTACTTTCTAAATATATTTTTTATATTTACCAATGGGTAATAATTTTTTTAAAAAAATTATCAACTAAATATTTCTTTAAACGATAAATTTTAGAAAGTTTATAATCTATTTGTTTGACTACTAATTGAAAAATAATACTGTTTTTTTTCTTAAAATACAGCTCATAAAATACCGGCTAAAAAAATACCGGCTAAAAATACATGCTAAAAATGTAATCCATATTTATTGTTCAAGAGAAGAAAATATTAGTTTTCCCCCGTAATTCTTTCTTTTTTAGTAGCTGTTTGTGAAGGATCTCTATAAATACCCACACATGCAACACGAGAGAGAGAGAGAGAGAGAGAGAGAGAGAGAGTTTCTTGCATGTGTGTGTGAAACAATGGTGCTTCTTGGCATTGCCCTCTGTCTATTGGTGCTTTGCGGTGGCTTGCTTAGATGGAACGAAGTGAGGCACCGGCAGAAGGGTCTACCTCCGGGGACGATGGGGTGGCCTGTCATAGGCGAGACCTTGGAGTTCCTTAAACAGGGTCCCTCTTTCTTGAAGAACCAGAAGACCCGGTGAGCACTGCTAGTCTTAATTTCCTTAGGGATTCAAACTCCTAATTTCTCCTCGCACAAACACTATTCTTCACTCATCTGCATACATATTCTATTGCAAAGATTAGTCTCCATCATGTGCTTCTATAACTTTTACATGTTAAATTGGCCAATTTACTTGGTAGGAGGACAAGTAATATATAATCACACCTAAAGGCGGAGCCAGGTGATGGCCTACCCGGGTTCTAGTGATCCGAGGGACCATCACCGATGACATTGAGGGGTCGTCGGATTTGTGACAGAAGAAAGAAAAAAATGAAGGGATAGCCCAGGAAGAAAATGGAGGAAGATAGGTTAGTCCAGGAAGAAAAGAGAGGAGAATAGGTTAGAGGGTTTTTTTTTAATCGCTCGGGGTTATAAAATTTCTAGCTCCCTCGTTGATCACACCATAAAGTAGTTTCATTTGTTTAATATTTTCAGGTGTGTTTCAATTCTCTTTGTTATACATAACTACATAAAAATTAATATACTTTGTCGCATCAATGCATCATAGAAAATGAATTGTGAGTATCCTGCAGGAAAAATCTACTATCACTGCAAATCTCTAAACCATGCTATGCACAATAATTATTGTCTGCAATTCCTAAAGGATCATAATTATACAAGGAGAAGATGGCTGTGGTCCTGCAGCACCAATCATGCAATCTTACTTGATATGACAAATCAAGTCCAATCAAAATGGCTTATGAAAACATGTATACTCGTACGCATATATATTTGGTTTCTAGCTCCATCCTTGATTTATCTTACAACTACTACTACGATATGCTCGTACTTATTTTGGCCTGATATACATCAGGTATGGGAATCTGTTCAGAACGCATATATTAGGTTCTCCTACAGTGATATGCACAGAACCAGAACTTAATAAGTACGTCCTGATGAATGAAAACAAGGGCCTTTTACCTGGATATCCGCAATCGTTGATCAATATAATGGGGAAGTGGAACGTGGCGGCACTACATGGTCCCCAACACAAGGCCATGAGGAGTGCTATGATCGCTCTTGTCGGTCCCACAGCCATCAGGGACCAACTCCTCCCCAAGATTGATGAATTCATGAGATCCTACCTTGTTCACTGGAATAACAGAGTTATTGACATTAATGAGGAATCCAAGGAGGTTTGTAGCCTCCACATGATTCAAAATTGTACCCTGTATTTAACAATTTTCAGCTCTCACAATAACATGCCATCACTGCCATTGAATGTATGTTTATGAATTTGCTTCTGGATAGCCATTGGAACTTAACTTGTCGCAACTGTAAAATTACTACCGTAAGACCTAGAGGTTATATGTTTGAATATCAAAAATAGTCTCTTGCAAAGTAAGCCTGAGATCCGCATTGATAAGACTGCTCTTTTATAGATATTTGAACCTAACTTGTGATCGTTTATGGTCTAGGTGTGGTTGAACTCAGTGTTGAAGCTGATTGCCGGCATTGAAATAGGTCCACTGGCCAAGTCTCTCAAATTTGATTTCATCAAGCTTGTCCATGGAACCATTTCCTTACCTTTCAACTTTCCTGGCACAAACTATCATCGCGGACTCCAGGTACTAAAAGGACAATCGAGGTTATATATTTACCAGAACTTTCATTATTTTTATCGTCGTGGATCATTTCCTGAAGGCCAGAAGAAGGGTGGCTAGCATATTGGAAAAGCTTATAGAGAAGAGAAGAGCCTCTCCTGGAGAATCCCAACATGACATCCTTGATGCCCTCCTGAACACTAACGATACAAACAAACCAAATCTTACAGATGAACAGATTGTTGATATCGTCCTTACACTCATATATACCGGTTTCGAAACTGTTTCGACTACTTTAATGATGACTGTCAAGTACCTCCATGATCATCCCCAAGCTCTTGAAGAATTGAGGGTAACATAATTATTGATACTTTTGGTCTCTGCTTTTCCTATAGAAAAAAATTCTCACTCTATACTTTGGGTTTTTAGAATGAACAATCTACCATCAGGAAGAGGAAGAAGTCGCCAAATGAAGCGATCGACTGGAACGACTACAAATCAATGAATTTTACTCGTGCGGTTAGTGGGCGAGTTCATCTTCTTGTGCTTGTTGGCTTCCATTTCAGCAGGAAGCAGCTTATCGTTCATGTTGTAGGTCATATTTGAAACATTGAGATTGGCAACTGTTGTTAATGGAGTGCTAAGAAAAACAACCCAGGAGACGAAATTGGAAGGTGAACTTGACGATCTGATAATTCATATTCTTTTGATAAAGTGATCTTATTTATATTCTTTTTGTGGAAAAATATTACTTAATCATCCAAATAACTATTGAAATTTCTCTACCTAAATCAGGAAATAGCATTCCCAAGGACTGGAGAATCTATGTCTATCTTAGAGAGCAGAACTATGATCCCGTTGTGTATCCAGAACCGCTTAAATTCAATCCTTGGAGATGGATGGTAAAAATAAGAAAGAATGAGCTCCTGCTGTTGAACTGAGTGGGACTGAGTAACATTTCATTGATTCTTGCCCTTCTCATTACAGGACCAGAACCTGGAGGCCAACCATCTATTTATGCAATTTGGATTAGGTGCCAGGGTGTGCCTCGGAAAGGAACTAGGAATTGTAAAAATATCAGTATTTCTTCATTACTTTGCAACCATGTACAGGTATTCTATACTCTTCTGTACAAGTACCATCATCATTCATTTGCAAAATTGAGTAGGTTATGCAACAGTCTTAACCCAATTTTCTTTCTGAAAGAGTACTTCTTAATTGACTAAACTTATTCTGACAATTTTCATTACTTGAGCATGCAAACCTCTCTTAGATAGTCTAATAAAAATTAATGGTGTTCTTGTGGCAGATGGGAAGAAGTTGGAGAAGTCAAATTACTGAACTTTCCAAGAGTAGAAGCACCCAATGGGTTTCACATATTTGTATCAAATACAATAAGTTGACATTGGGAGATAAGCTATCAATAAAGGCCATACTATGACTTCTCATATTGTATTGCAGCCAATGAATTATAATAAAGTTATAAATTCTTCTAGGGTCGAAGGAGAATATACATACATAAATATATTATACAGAAGGGGTGCTGCCATGTGACCATGAGATTGTTAGTTTGAGTTTTCAAAATAAATTTTTGCAAAACTATAAGATAAGACTGTGTACAATTAATTCAATATGGGCCAATCTTTCTTCGAGCCAGTATTGATGGAAATTTTATGCACGAACATATATATATATATATATATATGAGAAATAAGTTGTAATATTAGACAAATATGTTGTTTTATAAACAAATCCCTATTAGTTACTGAGCAAAATCGAATCAGCCTTTTTTTTTACCAAAGCATCTAGTGAATACACCTAAATTGCTTTGCCATAATTATCTTGGATCCTTTGTCATATGAGTGACTTTTCAAGAAGTCTAATAGGTGCATTTAAGGAGACTTATGTAGTAATTTTATTCAAAATAATTTGTAATTGTTATAAAAATATTAAAAATATATAAAAAAGTTTTTTTAAAAAGTAATACAAAACAAAGTGATATCAATTTTATCATACTTTTTTTAAAATACTACATAAATTATAAACTAACATATACAAATATTGAAAATTTAAAAATTTATAAAAAAAACATAAAAATAGTTATAATAGTTTTGACCAAAAGTCATTTACAAAATGCAAGGAGATGAATAATCATTGGCTAAGATCGCTTGTATAAGTGTTCAATCAGAGTTAGTTTTTAGCAAATATATAAAACATAGATAAGAAACATAAACAATCCAATCGCTTATCCTTTTATGTAGTTAAAAACCCTTGGTTCTTACTTCACACTCTTGGTGTAATTATGTTACTAAGCATGTGGTTTGCATGCAATTTTGACGTTCCTTGGCGCGACCACTCCGACACTCAAGTCAGTGAAATGGAGAAAAATGTGGAAGATGAATAGTAGAAGAATATGAGATACACAAGCAAAAAGTACCTATGCCAGCGGGGGTGGGGGCCTTTATTAGTATTTTTCTAATTTCTCTCATTGTAATCTTTCTCATTAATTAAGCATCATATCATGATTAAGGAAATGCCAAATCTCTATATTATTGGTGTATGAAGAAGTCTTATCACTCATATCCTACATCCATATAATGATACTGTTGCACGTGCCTTTGACATCCCACACCATGGTTTGCAAAATCACGATATGGATCGTAGGATCGTACGATCCTATGATTCGGAAACCCAAAATCGATCCAGGATTGTGCAGAATTAATTTTTGTAGTAGGATTGCGCAGGATTGTTAAGATCGGAAGGATTGGAACAGAATTGGTAGAATCATAACAAGATCGGAGCAGGATCTATGGAAGCTTTGAGAGGTAATAACTTTTAACTCGGATTGAACCACGTGACCTATAATATATCAAATCAAAGCTCATTCAGAGATCTTTAATAAATTTCAAAGTTTATCCTTAACCACCCTATTTCAAATCCAAAAAATATCATTTAAACCCTTTTCGAATGCTTAGAAGATTTTATTCTTTTTTTTGTCTTGTTAGGATTTTAAATTATTTAAACATATGTTTAATTATTTTTGAGTTAATTTTTTTATCAATAATATTTTATCATTTCTTTTTTCCAAAATGATGAGTTTTGGATGCCTATTGTATAGTATTGTGTGGTATCAACCAGTCTTTAAAATATTATTTCCGTCATTCAAATTTGAATCAAAAGATTCAATAGCTTCTGTTATATACATTAGGTGCTTTATTGACTTTTAAATTGGATCATCTTATAAACCAAGGAAATATTTTTGACGTTGAATGTGTTATTATTATTGTGTTAATAGAAAT
>JBBMJZ010413116.1:6404546-6415418 GCA_037833815.1 Zingiber zerumbet | reverse complement strand
ACTATAACCATTTTGTATTGTTTCAGATTGATTAGTGATTTCCCATCAAAAGCACTCTTACATGCGGGCCTTAGAGTAGAAGTCGCCACAAGCTCCGAACCAAGTAAAATCTTGGACTTGTTAGCATTGCTATGTTTTCTTTTCTTTCGTTATTTCACTGCGTATTTACTTCAACGAACGAATTAACTACGAGCGCTATTCACCCCCCCCCCTAGCGCTTTACGATACTACACAAAGGCTCGTGTAGAGAGGCACGGAGGTGCCTTCCATACTCCTGAAGGCGCCTTGGATGCTATATGGAAGGCACCTTCCATGAGCTTGAATGCACCTTCGAAGGGATAACTTTACTAGATTGCGGAAGTTATCGTCTCTGACACTGTGTGGATAATCTGCACTGCAGGAGGTGCCTTCAATAAGGTTGAAGGTGACTTCAATAGCCCAATAAATGTGACCATGAGCACATGCTTCAACATACTTCATTTTTACGACTCCGCAACGCGACTCCGGCAACCGAGCGATGCGACTTCGACAACCAAAAGAATAACCCTCCAGATCCTTAAAGTTGTTGGTATAAATTTCAATTGTTGTACTTAAACCTGTTATACTCATCTTTGTAAAGATTTTTTGAACTAATAGTGGATTGTCCAAAGAAATCGATCGACGATTGCGAGCCTTGGAGTAGGAGTCGTCAAAGGCTCCAAACCAAGTAAACCAAAAGTGTCAACATTTGTTTGCTTTTTTTTCTTTCATTTCTGCTACATTTTATTCGATCGAACGTTTTCTGAAAAGAGTGAAAAAAGCCACAAGTGCTATTCACCCCTACCACATCTCGATTCTACAATTGGTATCAGAGCAAGACCACTCTGAATTGGTAAAACCACCAATCGAACAAAGGATTCCTTTCATTTTTCCCCTCTAATTTTTTTTTGAAAAATTCACTTTCATTTTTTCACTATTAGTTAGAGTTGGTGAAATATTACATTTAACAAAATTTGTCATAATATTTTTTGTTATTATTTTATTATTTTTCTCAAAATTAGTTAAACACTCTTATTTTATTTGTCTCTAGCACTACTAATATAAAACCAAGTCTTGGGATATTTGTCATTTGTTTTGTGTGCAAGATTTTTCTAAATGACCCACCAAGAAGGCTACAACACCGCTCTTCCACCTCTCTTCTCCAGAGAGAATTTCGGCTATTGGAAGAGTCGAATGGAGTACCACCTCAAAACGCAGGTGGAAATGTCGATAATTATCCAAATGGGATTCACATATCCCACCGAAGATGAAGTTCTCGTTCCCTGCGACAAATGGGACGCACCAACCTATAAGAAGATTGAAGTCAATGCAAAGGCAGCCCAGACTCTTCAATGTGGCTTAACCAAAGAAAAGATGAACCAGATTGACCCCTTTAACAGTGCCAAGGAATTATGGGAAAAGTTAATCGAGCTACACGAGGGCACCTTCAACACTTAGGTAAGCAAACATGACTTGATTTTAAAAAAATTATACAATATTAAAATTCAGGATAGTGAGTCAGCAAGTCACCTCCACGCCTGAATCCAAGACCTACTTAATAGACTATACACAATCAGCCAAAAGGTAGAGAATCGTGACATTATCAGGTACGCACTTAATGTCTTTCCAAGGAATACTTTGTGGGCATCCATGATAGATGCTTACAAAGTATCTAAAGATTTTTCATTAATTAAATTAGATGAACTATTTTTGGAATTTGAACTTCATGAATAGACTAATGCAGGTACAAGCATACGTAGGAACCAAAAATCAAGTACCGAACTGAACCCAAGCCCGAAGACGAATCAGACTCAGAAGACGATGATGAGATCACCGCCGAGCTCGTCAACCTTATATGAAAATTGTATAAGAAAAAGAAGGGCTTCACAAAATATGAGATCAAGAAGGTGATCCAGTCAAAGACGACACAACCAAGCCCCAACTCAAAAACAAAGTTTGAAGTCACCTGCTACGGCTGCAATAAGAAGGGGCATATCAAGGAAAAATGTACAAACCAAAAGGAAATGAAGAAGAAACGAAAGAAGAAGGTGCTATAAGCAACATGGGATGAATCATCATCGGAAGACTCCGATGAAGATCTCGAATAAACAAGCATCCTGGTACTTCTGGCCAGAGAGAAAATCGTTAAATCTAAGTCCGAGATAGAATCGGAAGTTGAGTCCGAGCGAAGCCACGAATCTATATCTGGTTCAGAAGGTTTCCAATCCACTATAAGAATTTCCTTAATTAGATCTCATAACTTGATCTCGTACTTGTCTAGAAAACTAGCTAAATCCAACCTCCGAGTCAAGTCACTCCAAGAGGAGGTTAAAGCTCTCAAGGAAGTGACTAATCCAAGCTTCTTGACTGAATCAGTTCAAGTTGGAACTTCAACTCAAGTCCAACAACTTGAGGAAGAAAAATCTAACTTGTAAAGTCAAGTCAAGGAACTTAGGGAATCATTGGAACGGTTCACTTTGGATTCCAAGAACCTTGACATAATTTTTGTGAAATAAAGGGTCATATACAACCGATCTAGACTTGGGTATAAGGCCAAATGTAAATTTAAATCCTACCTGTCTCTTGTTAATTGATCAACTAAGAACTTAGTCGAAGCATGGGTTCCCAAGTCTAGCCTAACTAATCAAGTTGGACTTGATCAATATTGGATCCCTAGGGATCAAATGTACTACCTTGATAGACCTTATTGAGGCTATGATTCAGGGAGAGTTAATAGAAAGCCCATCTTTATAAATAAACCTGATTGATGTTTGATTTACTACTTTTTCCTTATACATGCTTAGATTAGGATAGACAAGAACTTAAGCTTGATCGACAGTTGGTTAGTTAGACCAAGGATTTTTAGAAAGAAAATTAAACATTTAATTTATTTAAAAGACTTTGTCTAGAAGTGGTTGTTATTCCAATATTCAAGAAGATCTAGTGTCTCACCACAACCTAGAAGCCAATTATTAAAATGAACGTTTAATTGACTAACTATTAAACCTTAGTCCAACTCATGTGTACATCAATCCTTATATTTGAATCTAGTTGGAAGATAAAATTAACCATTTCATAAAACAGATAAGGTTTCCTGATTGACAATCTAGAAAAGGGTGAGATAGATTTAGATTTAAATTTGTCAATTAAAGCTTAAACCTGACTTAATATTTAAATCAAAGCAAATATAAATCTCAAAATTCAAATTTAAAATTAATTATTTAAATTCTTAACCTTAAATTTAATTATCCAAACTTAAATTATTAAACTCAAATTTAATTATTCAAACTTAAATTTTCTTATTCAAAGATAAATTATTAAACTTAAATTTAATTATTTAAACTTAAAATTTTAAATTCAAATTCTATTATTCAAACTTAAATGGTCAAAATTAAATTTAATTATTAAAACTTAAATAATCAAACTCATGTTTAATTATTCAAACTTTTTCATATTCGAATTTAATTATATTTTCAAAATTTAAATTTAAATATTTCAAAATTAAAACTTAATTATTTTACAATTTAAATTCAGACTTAAAATTTAAATTTAAAATCAACTTCAAAATCAAAATTAATTTAACTTCATCTCATATAAATTTATAAGCTTAATTTATTTAATAACTTAGAAATGCTGATATGGAAAATTAGAAAAATAAATATTAAAAAAATAAATGATTATTTTAAATTTGTTTTTAATTTTTTATGCTTGGACTCTAAGATACCTAAATTTTTTTTGACATTAATCAAGGGGGAGAAAAATGGAGTTAAGTTAAATATTTTTATTTTCAAATGTCAAAGTATTTTTTAAAAGGATGTAAGATATTTCTATCGGTATGAGACCTTTTGGAGAGAGCCTAATAGTAAAGTTATGAGGGTCTAGGTCCAAAGTGGACAATATCATGTTATTGTGGAGATATATGAACGTCCTTCAGTCTTAACAATTGGTATCAGAGAGAGGTCACTCTTCACCGGACTAACCGCCGGAAGAAGCACAAGCCATGATCCAAGATCGAACCATGTGGGTGAAACTTTGAACAATGTAGGGGAGACCCTGAGCAGGTCAGTGACCCGATGCTTAAAGGGAGGCTTTAAGCAAGTCAAGAGTGACTCGATACTTAAGAGGAACCTTGTGGTCTTTTATTTGAGAGGAAATTGTTAGAATTGTAAGGTTGTAAACATACTCTCACATTGAAAACACATGTGAAAGATCATGAATTTATAAGAAAAAAATATCTCTATGTTTACGAGGTCTTTTGGGTAGAGCCGAAGAACAAAACTATGAGAATTTATGTTAAAATGGATGATATCATATAATTATAAAGATATCTAAAATCTTTTGTTCCTAACATATAACACCATTATCTTAAAGTAAAGGGTGATTTTAATTTCCAAAGAACGAACCTGAGGAGTGTCATCATAATCGTCCTGTTGCATCTTAGCTCGAAAGTGATTAGACTGAAGCTTGACCGTGTGCCGGGTTGACTTGAGTTGAACTTTGAAAAGTTAGTCTAGTTTGACTTGAGCTCGCTCTAAGTTAGACTGACTTGACCTGAGCTCCGGCTTGAATCAAACTGACTGAGCTCCGCATTGACCGAGTCCCTGTGGCTCATGGCGTTCCTGCCTCATCAAAAGCTAAAGCTAGTTCATTTAAATTCAATGTCAACCACAAACGTCAATCATACCACAAAGCCACAGCATTATTTGCTCAAACACTGGACCTTGCAATGCCAACTTGTTTAGTGCTCCTCTCAGATAATCTTCCTCCAGTAACAATGTAATATTTAGTTGTAGACAAACTTAAGCATAACTTGCCAAATCATCAGCCAAATATCCAACAATATCCCAATTCTTGTTCGTTCAAGCAAACTAATTCTTTTCTATGTGACATTAAAGATTCCCACATGAACCAATGTTATTTCTCAACAATCAATAAACTGACACATGATTCCGACAATAAATAAGCATATAAAGTTTTACTACTCTACCAATATGGTAGTGCTTATATTTAAATGAGATTCAGTCCTTGGGAAGTTTAGTCTCTTAGTGAAAAAGCCTTGGAGTGAAATGGAGAGAAAATACACACAACCAACCCAAAAAGTTGGGTTGAAGTACTTGTGAAGCTACACTTTAATGAAGTTGAACAAGATCTTTGGCTTGAAAGTATTTGTGAAGCTTCAATTTTAAGTATCTATAATCACATTGAGATCAATTCCAAAACAATGTCATCCGCATCAACTACAATCACAACAATTCCGTTTTCATGTTTCTTCATAACAATAATTAGAATAATACGGAATAAAACCAAAATTAGGCAGATAATGTCATCAAAGAACTTTATCAGCAACCGAAGATGATGGTTCCTATACCATACCATGTTGAAATAAGCTTTTTAATTTATACTTTGATCCACTAGACTAATACAAATTTTATCTAAATCCTAGCAACAACAAACTAAATGGTGAAAGAAACCTTGGACATCATTATAAATGTGCCCATATAAAATGATTTTAATGAGCTCAACAAGAATGAACTAATACAGCAAGATGTAACAAACTTGAAAAGAATATAAATTACCAAGATAAAAGGATCTAAGAAAGTCGCCCAATCAATAATATACCTTAAGTTAGGAAGTTGTCTATAGGACCTTGTTTTTAATTTCATGGTAAGTAACAGAATTACATTGCAATAAAAGATGGGAATGAAACCATATAAAACAAAATACAATAAAATAAAAACTTGTTGGTGTTACACATGTGCCTGCATGTTTTTCATCCACCAGTTCCAATATTTAAATAGAGAACAGAAGGATCTAGTATAACTGCAAGGCGGGACCTTGTTAGAAGCCAACAAAGATATTCCATCGACCCATAGCAAAATGCACTATTAATAAATAAGCAAGTATAAAATTTTCCAGGGATTCTTGTATGTCCTCAAATTCTTTCTTTCA
Organism: Zingiber zerumbet; assembly: GCA_037833815.1. NCBI lineage: Eukaryota > Viridiplantae > Streptophyta > Magnoliopsida > Zingiberales > Zingiberaceae > Zingiber > Zingiber zerumbet. The sequence continues at coordinate 6,409,451 of JBBMJZ010413116.1, read as the reverse complement.
TCATTTGAATCCACTTGAGAACGTAACACTAGGTCCCCATCCGAATAATAGTTGGGAGTCATCAATTCATCAGAATCAGCCTCTTCCTCTGAAAGAGTTATTGATTTATTAGCTTGAGATGAGCACGGATGTTCTTCATTAGACATCTGCACATGTATCATTGGCAGCTAATCAGAAATCATCTTTATCTGATTGATCACTAGAGATTTCACCAGTTGAAGAGATAAAAGAATCAACAGACGAATCATGACTAGTTGATACAGCATTTCCTAACTCAGGTGAGTGTAGCACTTTTGTTGTTCTAAACTGTGAATTTCCCTTAGCATCCCCATATACAAAATCAGCATTACGGGTGTTTGGATCACCATAAAGTGCTACATGTCGGTAGTAAAGTTCGAGCTCCTTCTCAGATATTGAAATGAAGCGCCTAACTGTATCAAGTGATTGTTCATACTTGGACTTTTCAAGTGCCTGAAAATCAACAGTGAGGATTGTGAGGAAACAACATATTGTCACATGAGCATCCATTTTTGATGACTCTGGTCATGTAAATCTATCAGAGGGAAAATAGAATTCATGCAGAGTTTAACATGTATGAAATATTGTAGATGTCTAAAAACTGATACATTTTTTCTGGTTTTCATAGCCAAATGCAGCATTTACACATGTGATCTGTTGTAGGATTCAACACATGTATACATGTGACAAGTACAGTGAAAAGAACAAAAATGAAATAAAACATATAAAAGGGATGAGTTAAGATACATACTTTCTTCTTGGACAGTGTGTCAATGGGTGACATAACTTCAGGTTGAACATAGTTCTTTCCCCGATAAAATATTATCGTGTCTTTTCCAATAATTTGGATGGGTACCCCACCACTCAACCTCTCCAACTCTTCTGCATACTCATGAACTTGACCAGGTTTACATGGCTTGCAGATGACCTTAACTGTCTCATGCTTTTTCCAATGCAAGTGCATATTCAATATTACACCACCAAAGATACCTCGCCTTCCCACAGGTACATAATTGGACTTTTTTTGAGCAATCTTTTTCAGGTAAAAGCGTTCTTCCCCTGACAAGTCTTCTGGTTTGATCTCCGGGCCTTGACTTTTCTGAATTTCATATTTCCTTAACTTTTCAATCAACAATGCTTCTTTAATTTTGGCCTTCAATTAGAACGAAATGATCTATATCATTAGCTCCAATAAAAAAAAAAACCATGTTACTGGTGCAACATTTAAGAAGAAATTGAACAAAAAAGAGAAATTGTTAGTGTCCAACTATTATTGAACTAATGGCATAATCAACCTGCAATGGAACAAGAATTCGGATTGAAAATGATATTGTTCCCAGTTGATCGAGCACGAGTTTGATTACTTAAGCCTGTTTCTGAAGCCAAATATATAAATTTCTAATGTATTGATGGTAAGTTGTAGTGGGGCATTATACTTTACTAGAGGTGTTATTATCCATCCTTAAAACTAGAGAAAGATAACAACCAATAATTGTTTAAGAACATATTTAACAATTGCTAACATCATTATATTCCTAAGGATCATAAAAAAAACACAAACTCTGCCGTCACAAAACTAAACAAATTAAGAATCCATTTTAGTGAACACAAACGAACATATCAGAATTTCAGCAAAAAGTTAACACGCTACAGAAATCAACAATATAGGAAAGGCTATATATCACAGACTGTTAACGAAATAACAACAAAACGGATTCGTAAGGGCCGTAGAGCTTGAAATGCAGTAAATTACGTATCTAGCTGCTCTGAATAAACAATCAACTCATGCAACCTAAAGAAAGAAGTAGAAAAGATTAGAAAGTCGAACAGTTAACCTTTTCAATCTTATACTTGATCCGATCCTCCTGGGAGGGAAATCTATCCTTCTTCTTACCCTTAGGTCGGATCCGTCGCGGGTCTGCCTTATTCGCCTCCTTGCGCTTCCGCTTATCCCGCTTCCTTTGAAGCTTCAGCCTCTTCTTGGTCCGATACTTCTCCTTGGGGGGCTGATCGATCTCGTGAATCTCGAACCGTGGTTTGCCATCGGGGAGGACGAGATTGGCGGAGCCGTAGCTGAAGCCACGGGCACCCCAGCATGTGTCGAAGGAACCGAGAGAGGGAACATGAGAGCGGAGAGTGAGGGTAAGGAGAGGAAGAGGGGAGGGAGGAGGCGGGATGGGAGCAGAGCGAGGGAGGAGGAAACGAGGATGACGAGACCTTTGAAGTACTTTTGACAAAGAGAGAGCAGCACGGCTTCCCATCACACTACTGCGTTTCTTCTGCGTTGCCCACGAACCCAACTGAAAACGTAAAGGGGTCAATCTGCCAGGGACGCCAGTAAACCGGCCTGGCCTAGCCGGCTCAGTTCTGCTCGGTGCGTCTCAAAATGTCTTTTGAATTATTTTTTTTCCAATTTTTTTATATCCATCAAATTATTTACCGCAACTAAGCTTTAAAAACCAAAACTTCCATTGCCATACAATTCCACCACACTCATGCTCAATTTAATAGATTCATAAACTGAGGTATGAAAAACTTTCTGTTATTTTTTTGATAACGGAAGGATAGATTCTTTTTCTCGTTTGTTTGTTATAAAAATATAGACAAATGGATTACGAATCCATTCATTGATCAATTTGTTAACAAATTCTTATCCATCTAAAATTGAGTGAAATGTGTTTCTTCCCTTCCCGTCATATCTCTCGTGTCCTTATCCTAGCGTGAACAGATGGATTATTTATTATTTTCCTCGTTTATTTGCTATGAAATAATAGACGAATGGATTCAAGAATCCATCCGTTGATCAATTTGTTAACAAATTTTTATCCACCCAAAATCGGGTGGAATGTGTTTCTTCCCTTTTCATCGTATCTCTTGTGTCCTCCTTGTCCTCAGCCTCGTGTGAATGAAATTTCCTTCCCATTTGGAGTTAGGGTTCCTGTTTCAGCTTCCATTCTTATCGATGTACTTGAGTCCACCCGTGTGACACACGCCACCGCCATTCGATGAAGTAGAGGAAAAAGAGGAATCAATAACCTAGCTAGACTAATGCTAGTTTTAGCCACAGTCACATAACGCGATAGTAGCCAAAATTGTTCCCCGATTCATCACCCGTTCGCCATCGCCGGTCGGTGAAGCGGAGGAAAAAGAGGAATCGATGGCCTTGCCAAACCGATGCTAAATCTGGCTCCCCAACAAGCGCTGCCTCTGCGCCAAGACACCCCTCCCGTCCTCCTGATTAACACTCCCCTCCCCTCCTCCCTCCTCCTTCTCTATATATTTTTCTTCGTTTCTTGTGTATTTGTGTTAGTTTTCTTCCTCAAATTCTACATAAACCATGATCCCGATGCTAGTGCTCGCGCGGATCCCTTGGCCAATAGACCCATCCCAGTTAGCCCAACCTCGATTTTCCACTTTCTTCCTTCTTTCCACTTCCCATTTGTTTGACCTCTTTTTCTTCTTGTTGTTCTCATGTAGCTCCTCAAAAGATAATCTGAAATCCCATGTTAAAAAACGCCCTTTCAGGAAGCAAGTGTTTGTTTCGGAGAGCCAACCATACCACTCCCAATGAATTCCTTTCGTTCTCCTTTTTTTCCCTCTTCTCAACAAATTTATTTTCTCTTCCTGAGAGATTTTTTTTTTTCACTTCTCTCCTTGCATGGATATTTTCTACGACTGATTCCTTTCCCTCACTCATCCGCTCGTACAAGTAAACTGAGCATTAAAATTCATTATATCTCTATCCTTAAGTTGCAAGACAAAACTTCTCTTTTTAAAATTTTAACCAGCAAAATGGATATAAAAGAATATACAAATATGGACAAAGCACCCTGCATGGCTAGCTTAGACATACTCCATCCTAAATGACTTAAAGTAGTCACAATACATAGGTTCACAAGCAACATATCATGTCTCCACGGTGGTGATTAGTTGGTTAAAGAATGATAGATGTATTATAATAGCGCAGAGATTAATTTTTGACGGACACATACCCTAGGAAAAAAACTCTTCCCACCCCCTAGCCACTTGGTGGTTGGTTATAAGCTGACCAGTGATTTACCTCCCTTCACATTGTTAGATCGAAAGCACTAAAGGGAGGGGTGAATAGTGTTTGAGGCTTTTTCACTTTTTTGGAAAACATAGAATACACAGCAAAAAGAAAGAGTAAAAGAAAATAAATAGTTAACATAAGTTGGTTTTACTTGATTCAAAACCTATAATGACCCCTACTCTAAGGCTCGTGATCTTTGATCACTTTCCTTGGACAATCTACTAATAGCTCAAATAAGATTATAAAATTGAAGTACAATAGCTATAAATAAGGTTACTGACAATAAAGGGAATTAGAAAACTTTAATTTCTGGAGCAGTTCACAATAGAGAAAGTCGTTCGAATTGGTGTTCTAAAGCTGCTACTCGAAGGCTGGAGTGTGTTGGTTGCTACTCAGAATACCGTACCGGTTCCCCTGTACAAAAATTTGAAGACCTTTTTATATTACCTCTTTGGTCACCTGGAACCATCCTCAGGCGTCTGGAGTGTGTTGGTTGCTACTCGGAATACCGTACCGGTTCTCCTGTACAAAAATTTGTACAAGTCCTGAACCTTTCTTAACAACCTATTGTGTTCTTTAGAAGTTAAACTGGAATCGCAAATGGAACTTAACATTAATGATTCTAAGTTTAACTTATCTGTTCTTAGAGGTTAGACTTGGATCGCAAGCGGAACTTAACACTATTGATCCAGGTTCGACCCATGTTACGAAATTGATTAAATATTAATTTCAAGGATCGGCTTTCAGGTTATACATGGCGAGGCACTAGGCCTTCTTGGGTATGAGATCATCCACCACATCCTAGACAAAGCCTTTCAAAGAAATTCAATATTTAA